>JBBPFQ010863312.1:498-12129 GCA_037974815.1 Kaempferia elegans
TCTATTCCGGAATTACTAAGAGGTCCAATTGTTGAGAATGAACATGCAAATACCTTTATCAGGGAGTTAGCATATTGATTCCCCTCAAACAAAAAGGTCGATACTGCTACACTTCTTATGAAGTTAGTGCCCATGCGGTATAACGGGAAAGGTAGCATAAGGGAGTTGAAGATGTGAAACTTGGTTACAAGGCTTAAGACATTAAAATTACACGTCTAAAAATTTCCTTATGAATATAATCCTAATCTCTTTGCCTGTACAGTTCACTGCCTTTAAGATAAGTTATAATACTTAAAAGGGGAAGTGGACACTAAATGAGCTTATAGCTCAGTGTGTACAGGAAGAAGAGAGAATGAGGCATGACACTCATAGTGCTGACTTTGCATCTTCATCTCAGTATTTAAACAATAAAAAGAGAAAGGATAAAAGTAAGAGTACAGGTAAATAATTTGCAACAACTGAGGTTTCAGGGCATAAAGTGCAAAAGTAATAATATTTGGATCCGGCTTGTTTCTTTTATAAAAAAGAAATACCATTTGAAATAGGATTGCCCCAGATACATCAACTGGCATGTCAAAAATGTATACTTCTCAACTTTGTCAATTCAGAAGTCAACCTAGCGATTATATCTAATAAAACTTGATGGATAGATATTGTTACAACTACTCACATACGTGTACTTTTACAGGACTACCTTACGAGCCAAATGTCAATTGATACTAAAAGATTCATTTATACAAAAACTGGTATGAAGGCAAAAGTAGATGTGATAGGTGTCTTTAAAGTTTATTTAGGGGACAATGTATTTTTGAATTTGGAAAATACATTTGTAGTGCCCTCTTTTAAACATAACTTAATTTCTATTTCATGTTTAGACAAATCTAGATACACTTGTTCATTTGGAAATAGAAAGTTCAGTATTTTTTAAAATTCTATCTTGTGTGGTATTGATTTCTTGATTGACAAACAATACATATTAGATACTGTAACATATACAAATAATATTATGATTCATAGTATAAGTGTGAAGCATTGTTTAACAATTAAGAATTCACCCATATTATGCCATAGGCATTTAGGGCACATCTCTAAATAACCCCTAGAAAGGTTAATGGCACTAGGAATTCTTGATTCCCTTAATATATTAGATTTTGGAATTTATATTAAGTGTATCAAGGGAAAAATTACTAACAAGAGTATTAAGGGCTCAAGGTGGAGTAATAGAGTCTTAGAGCTTATACATAGAAATATATATAGACCGTTCTCTGATTTTTGGAATGGCCAGACATACTTATAAGCTTAATAAATAACTATTCTCGATATGGATATGTGTACCTGATTCATGAGAAGTATCAATCACTAGACATGTTCAAAACTTTCAGAGTCACAGTTGAAAATTAACTTGGTAAGAAGATTAGGGTTATAAGATCAGACAGTGGTGGTGAATGTATGGTAGATCCAATGGATCAAATGAACAACTTCATGGGGCATTTACAAATTATCTTGCAGAGTGCAGAATCATGGTACAATATACCATGCTTGGGACTCCTCGGTAGAATGGTGTAGACTAGCAACAAAATCAAACCCTAAAAGATATGGTGAGAAGTATGATTGTATTTTCTTCTCTACCAATGTTTTTATGGGGTGAGGTACTTAAAACTAAAGTTTATCTACTTAACAGAGTTCCTAGTAAGGAAGTAACCAAACCCCATATGAGTTATGGATAGGTAGAGGACCTGACCTTATGCATCTACATGTCTGAGGTTGACTAACTGAGGCTAGGCCTTATAGGCATAACAAAAAGAAATTATACTCAAGAACCGTTAGCTGTTATTTTGTAGAATACTCTGAAAACTCAAAAGGTTTTAAGTTTTACATCCTCTTGAGTAGATCCTTTTTTGAGATGGGAAATGTCAAATTTATTGAGGATGGTGGAAGTGATAAAGTTAGAGAAATATAATTTGAGAAGATTATTGGTGATCCTAATATGATAATTGTTGGTCCCCAGGTCAGTTTTGATGTGACCAACTAAGTTAGGTTAGGTCTTGTTGTTTGTTAACCTTGTGTTTAAGTGTGTAGGAGCTTAGGAACACAAGAAGTCGAGCAAAAGACGTAGCGGATGAGAAGGATGGTGCGGGAGAGAGTCGATGGGCTCGTCGTATCCAAGGGATGAGGAGCTGTGGAAGAGTACATCGGCAGATGAGAAGGACGTGCACGATGTTCCGAGGAACAATAAGTAGGGAGGAAGTTTGCTCGAGGGAAGCACGTAAAATGGGTTCAAGTGAGCCCTATTCCAGATGTCTGACATCACACAAGCAGCCAGAAGCGACCGGGATCAATCTGGGAAAAAGTCAACATAATGTTGACTTTTCCCGTCCAGGGCGCTCGAACTGTCTGGGCGGCACCCGGACATTGATAAATTGTTATCACATTGTCGTTGTGATCTGGTGACATGGAAATCGATTTGGGGATGCCCAGACCAAGTCTGGGCGCCCTGAACCTCAACGCTCACTTCTTATTAGAGTTAAAAATAGAGCTCTGCTTCTTCTTGTTTAATCAATCCAAACACTATAAACTCTTCTGTTTCAAGCTATAACTTTATGATCATCATTTTTTGTGTATGAGGCTTCTTCGCCTCCGACGAAGGAGATTTATAGTAGAGCTTCAACCGCTTTGGAGAAGCAATCAGCTGATCGTGATCCAAGTAATCCTCTGTGTCTCGTACTATTTCTGCTTTAGTTTTATTTTGTGTTTAGTTAAGTTTAATTGTGCTCGAGAAAGGATTGCAGATTAACGACCTCCGTTCACTATCCCGAGATATTCCAACAAGTGATATCAGAGCCAAGTTGTTTCAGGAGGACTAATTGTCGAACGAAGAACGATAAATGACCGGAGCTAGCATCCATCCACCGAAGTTTGAGGGAGAATTCGGACAGTGGAAAAGGAAGATGGAGGTATTTTTTAAAACTGATTTTGTTTTTTTTTAATTTTGAAAAATGGTTTTGTGTTCCCGGTCGACAACAACAGAGAAAGCAAGAAAGAAGAGTTGTGGATGAAGAAAGAGCAAAAAGAATTTGTGGCCAACAGAAATGTGGAATTCCACCTGCTTAATGCACTACCGCATTAGGAGGCGATCCAGATTGGACCATATTCTTCCACGAAGGAGATATGGGAAAGATTTCTAGAACTCATGAAGGTATATCGGAGGCAAAACACCTGAAACAAAATCTACTTCGAAACCAACTCACGAACCTCCAATTAAAGGATGGCGAGACTTTTGTACAACTACATGGCAAGTTATATAAAGGGATTGATAACAGAGCTAATGAATCTCGGAGAAATGGTAAGCAATCGAGATTCACTCAAGTATGCCCTAAATGCTTTTCCAAGAACTCCTCAATGGTCATCCCAAGTAGATGCTTACCATATATCTAGGGATCTAGAAATAAGTAGTTTAGAAGAAATATTTTCTACTTTTGAAATTGACGAATTGAAGCTCGACATGCAGTATTAAGAAAAGAACCAAACCAAAACATTTCCTTAAAAGCAAGAGAAGATGAACCAGATTTAGATGCCTCGGTGGACAAAAACGAAGCAACTTTGATGGTATATATGTAATTTAAATAAATTTTTTAAATCTAATAAATTTCTTAAGTCGCTAGAAAGAAAGCAAAGAAGAAGAAAGGTCAAGTGCTACAACCGCCACGAAGAAGGGCATATCAAGGACAACTGCCCTAAACTCAAGAAAGGCAAGAACAAAAGAAAAAGACAAATCAACCTGAAGCACAAGAACCTGAAGGCGACTTGGGACGAGTGTAGCTCCGAATTAGAAATTGAAGCTTACGCCGGACTTGTGCTGATGACAAATAACCAAGAGGAGTCAGAGATGAGCATCGACTCAGGGGGAGAGTCATCCGGAGAGAGTATCGACGAAGGAGGAGTATCCTCATCGAAAGAGAGCTACGATGGAAGGGGAACATTAACAGAAATGGTAAGTCAGGTACGTAGTCTAACCCCCGAACAGTCATTCAGATTTATTAAAATGTTAACAAAAGAAATGACAAAATTAGAAAAAAAAAATTAGAAATGAAAGTCAGCTTAGCAAAATCTTGCTTGCTAATCAATTTTAATTAGAAAATGAAAAACTAAAAGAAAAATTAAAAGAATTCAAAGACTCAAAAAGAACAAATGCATGTTCATATAGGAATTTTATAAATTTAAATTGGTATTATCGCTATCACCAGGAGTAAATCAGGAATATATCACAAAAATATGCCCATAAGAAATACCTACCTAACCCAGTAGGAAAAACCTATATTGGGTTCCAAACAAATACTTAGCTTAGATTCTTCAATTTGTTGGGCTAAAGTTGAAATTTATTTTATTACTTTTGTAAATATTTTATTAATAATTTTCATCAAATTATTTTTTAGTAAACAATAAAAATATTTTTTTAACAATTTTTTTTTAAAAAAATTCTGACAATATATGAATTTTTCAACAAAAATCATAATTTTAAATTTAAAAAACTTTTTGAATTTCTTTTTTTAAAATATTAATTGTTTTATTATTTTAGTACTTATTTTACACATGTAGAAAAATTATAAATATTTTAAAAAATTAAATTATATTTTTCTATTTTTTTAAAAATATCATTTTTCCATTAAAAAAATTATTTTTTAAAATTTCCTGTTTTATTTCTTTTTAAATTTTTTATATGTCTTTAAAAATAGAAAATTACACTTAGGAAAAAATTTTAAAATTTTATAATGAAAAATGATTTTTTTATTAAAATATATATTTTTAATATTAAAAATGGTTAAAATTAATTTTTGAAAAATTAAATTTTCTGTTTAAGGAATTAATTTTTCAAACACTTAGAAAATTTTGTCATAATTTTTCAATCTCAAAAAATAATTTTTCCAAATTATGAATTATGAATTTCTTTAGAAATTTAAAAGTTGATATTTTTACTATGCTTCACTTAAGTCTTAATTATAAGTTTCACCCCCAATTTATTTTATATGATCAAAGGAGGATATTTGATAAGTCTAGGGGCTAGTAATAATTTTTACAATTTCTTTTCCCTTAGATATTTAACTGTCAAAATTTTTATTTTATTTACCCTAACTTAACGAGGGTTGCTCACATGACACGGGGAGATTGTTGGTCTCCAAGTCAGTTTTGATGTGACCAACCATATTAAGTTAGGTCATGTGGTTTGCTAACCTTTGTCAAAGGTGTAGGAGCTTAGGAACACAAATAGTCGAGCAAAAGAAGCAACGGACTAGAAGGATAGTGCGGGAGAGAGTTGATGGGCTAGGCGCATCCGAAAGACGAGGAGCTGCAGAAGAGCACACTGGCAGACGAGAAGGATGTACGCGACGTTCCTAGGGATGAGAAGTCGGGAGGAAGTTCGCTCGAGGGAAAGACAGAAAATGAGTTCGAGTGAGCCCTATTCCAAATATCCGATATCACCTAAGTGACTGAAAGCGATCGGGATCAACCTGAAAAAAGTCAACACAATGTTGAATTGTTCACGTCCGGGCACTAGAGACCGATAAATTATTATTGCAATGCCATTGCAATCTGGTGACGTGGCAATCAACCTAGGGGCGCTTGGAACCTCAAAATTCTTTTTTATCAGAGCTATAAATAGAACTCTGCTTCTTCTTGTTTAATCAATCCAAATACTGTAAACTCTTATATTTCGTGCTGTAACTTTCTGATCATTTTTTGTGTACGAGGATTCTTCGCCTCCAACGAAGGAGATTTCTAGTAGAGCTTCAACTGTCTTGGAGTAGCGATCGGATGATCGTGATCCAAGTAATCCTCTGTGTCTCATACTATTTCTGCTTTAGTTTTATTTTGTGTTTGTATTTGGTTAAGTTTAAATTGTGTCCGAGAATGGTTCTTTTAAATTGTAGATTAACGATCTCCGTTCACCGGCTCGACACGTTTCAACAACTACTGATGTAGCTGACAGTAAAATAGTTACCATTCCATATACAGTTAAAGTTGCACAACCAGAAGGGCATTTGACCATGATATTTACATGGCCCCTCAAATTCAATTGGAAGGTATGTTATCCCAAATAGAGATATTCCCTCCTATGGTTGAGAATGAACCTCAACCTCCTCAAGATCAAGTGTTACTAAGGAAATCCATTAGAGAAGAGAGATCCATAATGTCTTATGATTATGTATATCTCCAAGAGCATGCATGATTTTGACATAGGGTTAGAAGATAATCTCACATCTTTCTAAGAAGTCAAATAATGCCCTCATTTGGAGGAACGGATCGAAACCATGAGGGAAGAGATGAAGTCTTTGGCGGACAATTTTGAGAACTTGTTGAATTGCCTAAAGGTGTGAAACCTATTTGTTGCAAATATATATTTAAAACTAAACGAGATTCATATGGCAATGCCGAAAGGTATAAGGCATGCTTAGTCACCAAGGGATTCACTCGGATGGAGGACATTGATTACAAGGAGACTTTTACGTCTATTTCAATGAAAAACTCCCTTAAGATAATCATGTCACTTGTATCTCATTATGACCTAGAGCTACACCAAATATAAATTAAGACTACGTTTCTAAATCAAAACATTGAGGAAACAATATACATAGTACAACTGAAGAACTTTGAATCGAGAGATTCAAAACACCTAGTATGTAAACTAAGGAAGTCCATTTATGGGTTAAAGCAAGCATCTCATCAATGGTACTGGAATGTTAATCAAATGATTTCTTCATACAGTTTTAAGGAGCAATTGATCAATGTTTGCATATCAAGTTCAGTGGGAGAATGTTTATTATACTTGTTCTGCATATGGATGATATATTGTCGGTAAGATATGATAAGACCTGTTGCTAAAAACTAAGTCATTTCTATCTAGTGAATTTGAAATGAAGGAGTTTGGTGATGCCTCCTTTGTCTTAGGCATATAGATTTTTCGTGATCATTCAAGGTGCACACTTGAACTATCACAAAAGGCCTACATAGAAAAGGTGATCATTTGGTATGTATGCAGAATTGTGCTCCTGGTGGCACTCCTGTGGCATAGGGTGATAGATTTAGTTTGCCTCAATGACCATGTCATGAACTTAAAATTAAGGAAATGCAGCAATTCCTTTATGTATCGGCAATAGAGAGTTGAATGTATGCTCAAGTATGTAAGTGTCCAGATCTTGCATACATTGTGGAGATGTTGGTGAGATATTTGAGTAACCAAGGACAAGAGCATTGGAAAGCTAAAAAGAGGGTTATATGTTATTTTCAAAGAACAAAGGATTAAATGCTAACATATCAAAGATAATGTCATATGGAGATTATTGAATATTTAGACTCCGATTGTGTTGGATGCTTAGATAGCAAGAGGTCGACCTTAGGTTATGTCTTCATGATGGCAAGAGCGGCTATATCATGGAAAAACATTAAACAAACTATAATAACCAATTTCACTATGGAGGCAGAGTTTATAGTCTACTATGAAGCTTCCAACCATGCGATATATATTCGAAATCTTATCACAGGATTACCGATCATGAGGGCATTGATAGACCATTGAGGATTGATTGTGATAATAAAACTGTAGAATTGTATTCTAAGAATAATTGTAATTCGTGGAAGTCTAAACACATTGACATAAAATTTCTAGTGGTTAAAGAAAGAGTTCGGAATGGTCAAATTATGATAGAACATTAGAACATATATGGATAAATTCCATGTTAGTGGATCCGCTCACTAAGGGTTTTCCACCCAAGATGTTTCATTAGCACGTGTTAAGTATGAGGGTTCTTCTTTTTGATGAAGTACTTATTATGTTGGAATCTGTATTTTACATTATGCTCTATATTAATGAACACATGTATTTTTTTGTTTATTGTACATAGCAAATTTTTACATGGGTATGTAATTTTGACTCTCTAAACATATAGACATCATGATTTACTATTGTGGATTTGCATATGGCTTGTAAATATGATGTGAGACTCTATTTTCTATTGAGGGTTTGCATATGAATTTGTTAATATGAGTTATAAGAATGAATCATGATGCACCATTACGGTTTAACATAAGATTTTGGTAAATATGACTTAGACCCAGTTTATGTTATAAGGAGAACTTATTGAGAATGGACACTTAAAGATCACATTTCGTGTCATTCTTATACTACATATTCACATTTGATCTATGTCATTAATGATATTAATATTATGATTACTGTTGGGTATTGTTATAGTTATAGTAAACTGCTTTAGTCCTGTATTAATGGACTAGATTGTTTAAAGGAGTATTTAACTCATACAGTTTTGACATGTTGAGCTCAACTAAAGGATTATGTGGTGTATAAGGGATCAAGTATATCCTGAGTGAGAGATTGAAGGATTAAGTGCACATTGATAGTCTTAATTTGATTGAGTTCACATGGTGGGTTTAATCTCCATAAAGTGGGTTTACACTTGATTAACACACACATAAAAAATTAATTGCAATTAAGGAATAAAACCTTAATTAAGTGATATAGAGGGTTAGATTATTGGATATGGATTCAATGTGCAAATCTATTAACCTGATTCATTAATATTAGTTAATTGTTAATAATATATGGGATTTTATATGGATGGTCTCTACACGATGACTTGGTATATAAGGAAAAAACTCCCAATTAGGGCATAATCTTAAACTTTGATATTCAAGAGTGAGCTTCTTCTTCCTCCTCTTTTCTTCTTTGAGAAGGATTTAGATTGTTGCCCATTCCTGTAGAAGATCATTATGCACTTACACGAACTTCGGTGATAAGTAATGACAATGTCTAATGTGATAGATTCAAGTTAGACCAGTAGTTTGTCGTTACTTTCGATTTCTATATAATGTTGCCTTATGGATGATAATAACTAGATCTTTAAATGCATCCTTTAGTTTGTTTTGATGTATCTATATTGCTAACATATAGCAACAGTGAAAATAGAATTAAATGTGAAAGTTGTAAATTCTGACATGTGTTGAGATTCAACGCCATCCTTTGATGTTGCTAGCATAATCTATAGATCAAGAAGAGAAACCCGCAACAAGGTTTGATCTTTTGTAGGAATCAATAGGACAATAGGCGTATCTCCACTCGGATAATAAAAAAAGTAGCCACCAAGCTCATGGACAACTATTTGTTGTGTCCAAGAGGATTCACATATCTCTATAATGACAAGATATTGTCCACTTTGGGTCTAAGCTCTTATGACTTTGCTTTTTGACTCTATCCAAAAGATCTCATGCCAATGGAGATATCATCATTCTTTTAAACACCCATGATCTTTTCTATATCTTTCCAACATGAGACTTTTATTGTATCCCAACAATCCTACCCTCAAATGAAGGACCACCATTAATCACATGGTTCAGGCCTCCCCTATAATATTCGGTCACTTTTGACCTGCTCTGGGCCTCCGTGCAAACAGCTGGTCACTCAACCTATCTATGGGCCTCCTCGTAAGCATCCACCTCCGGTCACTCTTGATTTACGTCGGGCCCCCCAGCAAGCATCCGATCACCCTGACTTGCTCCGGGCCTCTCTGCTAATATCCTGTCCCCTTGACCTGCTCCGGACTTCTCCACAAGTATCAGATAATCCTAACATATTTCAGCCCTCCACACAAGTATTCAGTCTTCCTGACCTACTCTGGGTCTCCCTGCAAGTATTCAGTTATCCTGATATGCTTCGGTCCTCCCCGCAACATCATTCAAGGTCATTCCACATGACATCTAGTCTAGACCATAACTCTAATATCATTTGTTGTGTCCAAAAGTATTCGCATTTTTCCACATTGGTATGATATTGCCCACTTTGGATCTAAGCCCTCATGACTTTACTTTTGGGCTTTACCCAAAAGGCTACTTACCAATAGAGATATCATCATCCTTTTAAACTCATGGTCTTTTCCATATCTTTTCAATATGAGATTTTAATTGTATCCCAACACATTTGCATGTCCCAAGAAGAAGGAGGCTATGCCATTTGAGACTTGCATGCATGGAATAGTGATTTACAATATCAGACTTTGTGGAACATTCAAACCAAGAAGGATTCACTTTGAGTTCATTGGGTGCACCTCCATTACCTTTGGGGAGCATTATTTTGGCAATGACATTGCAAAGTTTTAGACTCATCTTTAATCAAGAGGCTAGTTACATCCGTCTCCAACTTGCACAACAAGTAGGAGGTTATGAGTATCCAATATGAAGTTGTTGGAGTGGTTCATGGTAGAAAAACATGGCGTAGCCAATGCTTATCAATTTTCCCCACCGCGAGGAGTGGTTGTACCTTGGGTATCGGTTGTCTAAAAGGCTGATCTACTGCCCAAGCATTGGTTTATCTTTTGGTTGTTTGCTCATCGACGATTACCGACAGTAGACAGGTTGCCTTATTTCCCTCACAAGCAGTGCTCACTATGCTGGCAAGCTGTGGAGTCAAATGATCATATTTTCTTTTAATGCCCCATCACAAGGCTATTGTGGGACAAAGTTTGAGACTAGCTAAGTATCCAGCCAACTATCTACACAATAGGTAGCTTTATCCAAGCCTTCTGGAGGCAGTTTTGAAGCAAAGGATGGTTGATGCATGAAAGCTCTCTACTTAACTGTAACTTGTGTAGAGGATGCAATCATGTTTTGATGTATGTGTCAAATATGTTTTAAGTTAGGCTTCATATGATTTTGATATGTATTTGAATCATGTAGGATTTGTACATCACACGGAGATCTCATCCAAGGGCTTGGGTCCTTGAGTCGGTGAAGGTGGAGCACTTGAGGGACCGCCGGATGAGGAGCAACGGAGTGGAGCCGAGGAAGCAGACTTCGAGGGCAGAGTGAAAAATGACATGGAGACGAGCCGCAGGCTTGTATGCATCCGAGGGATGAGGCCAAAGGAAGAGAACTTCAAAGGGCAACTTTGGAGAGATGAGAGGAGAGAATTATAGTTGTACCAGTCGACTGGCATTATGGCCAGTCGACTGGTCCTGTGAGGTGAGTGAACTGTGAAACTCACAGAAAGATTGGTCACCTACACCAGTTGCCTGCACCAGTTGACTGGTGCTGGGACCAGTCGACTGGTGTTGTGAGAAGAGCACAGAAGAAACCTCACAGAAAGATTGGTCACATGATCAGTCGCCTCGACCAGTCGACTAATACTTGAACCAGTCGACTGGTCATTAGCCGTTGGCTAGCTGTCGATTAGCCGTTGTGCAAAATCGCGGATTCTTTGGCTAGACGTTGTGAGGCACCAATCGACTGCTACTAGGACCAGTCGACTGGTGTCATGCTGAGAGGAGATTTTTGCTCCACTCTCTCCTCCTATTTAAGGGGGAGTCTTAGCCTCGAAAATGACTAGTGCTCTAGTGCTATTTTCATGCCTCTCTCCGACTCATTGTTTCCTTCTTCTTCTTATTCTTGTTCTCAATTGTAAAGAGGAAGAAGATCCTGCTGTGAGACGTTTGTTGGGACCTTTGCGTACGGCTAGAGCGGTTGTCTTCTTCCTACACGTTAGCTTGCACATCGGAATACAAAAACTAAAGCTAACACAAACAAAAGAAAGACAAACCAAACCAAAACACAACACCGCAATGTGTTGAC
>JBBPFQ010863524.1:0-12126 GCA_037974815.1 Kaempferia elegans
ATTCCTATCCAATAAAAAATTCTATGGAATCATAACACAAAAGTAGAAAAGAGTGTTCGGATTTAGTCATATCATTAGATTATATTGACAATTCCAAAAAACTATACATACTATCATCATAGTATGATGACAGTCGGGCGGATATGCCCCTATCGTCTAGTGGTTCAGGACATCTCTCTTTCAAGGAGGCAGCGGGGATTCGACTTCCCCTGGGGGTACTACGAAAGGAAGTTGATTATGGATTATCCATAAGCCTAGAATGAATTCTTCCTGGGTCGATGCCCGAGCGGTTAATGGGGACGGACTGTAAATTCGTTGGCGATATGTCTACGCTGGTTCAAATCCAGCTCGGCCCAAAAATTCGCCGCTCCATAAATATGATATAACCAATGATATAATAAATTTGTCCTCCATAAAAATGGAATCCTTCTCTTTTACGGATCAAGCATTTTTTCTTATGTATCCGTGTTTTTCTGATTCATTCTGATCTTTCTAAGACTCTGGATTGGTAATACATAATCAAAGATTATGAAAAGAAAAATAGTTTTTTCTCGTTGAAAGGTTGATTATCCATTTTTGGCACTAAAAAAACATGGGTTACTAGTAATCTGTGTGACTTTGACTATAGTCCATATCTCTGTGTTACTTTCAGTATAGTCCATATCTATGTGTATATAATATCAGTTAGTATATCATCCATGTCTCTCTTACAACACTACGAAGAAAATAAAATGGTTTTTTAAAACCATTAAGAATATGTATACCATACACCTCGCTGGGATTGTAGTTCAATTGGTCAGAGCACCGCCCTGTCAAGGCGGAAGCTGCGGGTTCGAGCCCCGTCAGTCCCGAACTAGGATTCGATCCGTTAAATAAATTTATCCATTTATTTAACGTGAAAAAATAAAGAGGGAGCAAGAGCTAATACCCAGCGGGATCCCTATTTCTTTTGTTTTTATTTCGTATTTATCATCAGACAAATACGGGAATTTCCATTTCTTTCATTAGTGCCGATTGATAAGAGAGAGACATAACATAATAGTTAAATTCGTACAATCGGTAGTATTCTTATATTTACTTTACTATTTGAATTTAAGAGATACTTGTCCACTTTTGTTTTTCAATATTCTTGATGAATAAAATAGAAAAGAGTACCCCTTTTTACCGGAGTACATATGCAAATTGTATTCGTTTATTGTATGAGACACAACGAACTTAACATAAGTGCCTCGACAGAGTACTTGTCGGGGTAAATGAAAACCCCTTTGAGCTCCAACTTTTTTTTTTTGGGGGGGTATCCTCAATGACTAATTGGAAACAATCTATCTCATTTTCATTCAAATAAACTAAATTGCACACTTCATTTTTTATGTATGCCTTCCAGTTCCAGTCCCAATTGAAGGAAGAAATACTAATAAAATAAAAGAGGAGAACGAGTAACACTCCTTTTTATTAAATTCATTGGAATTATATTCGATTTTTTCTACTTAACTCGTCCTTTTTTCATCTCACTCCTACTCTTTTCTTTGGATCTGTGTGTCATACATAGAATACCATACCAGTCATATAATACCTCATAATTGTATGTATAAGTATAATATAACGAAGGAGGAATATATAGGGAAGACGATAGGGTTGGGTTATTTATAGAAAAGAAAAAGTGGAAAAGGATGTAAATTTCCTGATCCAATAAAGAATCCTTTTTCAGATTTAGTATAGATAAAGGATCTTACTATGTTATACTATTCAATTCTCGACGATGAATTTATTTGATAGATCGTATATTGTTATTCATAATACTGATCCGATTCAGTATCATCAGGATGCAATTCATCCCGTTGAATTTACAGGAATCCAATTTCTCATCTCTATGGGATTAGATCCCGAGTTATTGCGAAGTAAAAAAAAAATGAGATTATGGAAGTAAATATTCTCGCATTTATTGCTACTGCACTGTTCATTCTAGTTCCTACTGCTTTTTTACTTATCATCTACGTAAAAACAGTCAGTCAAAATGACTAATTTGATTGAAACTTGAATTATTAGTTCTTATCGATGATTGAAGAAAGGAATTCAAACTTCAAGTCTTAAACGAAATGATCTGGCTGGAATCATAAGTATCTGAGATAGTAGTATCTAAGCCTAGATAGTATGGTAGAAAGAATTATATATAATTCTTTCTACCATACTATCTAGTATTGTATAGTTATATACTATTATATAGTATATATTATCATATTCATTATTTTCATAGAAAGTTGTATTGTATACGGATATAGACTTTTTCCTATAAAAAAGAAGCCCATATCTAGATCAATATACAATATGTATGTACATGGATTAGATGTATATCTAAATAGTACATCAAAATAGCAGCCCAATTCTTTTTTTTTTGGCTACATTTACCTGTGTGTATTTCGATTGATCCAAAATAATCGAATGCGATCATGGCATCTCAATGATGGCAAAGCCATCAGCAAAGTGAAGGAATGAGTGAAAGAGACGAGGGTTAACAAATAAAGAGGTGGCAGATCTGGAAGGGAGAGGAAGAGGGAAGAAGTCAGGATGGAGGAGACATGCAGTGGCAATCAGACCAGAAGGGGGCATACCATTACAGGAAGAGTGATCTGGAAGAAGAAATAGGTTACAGTAGGCAAAGCTTTAATTAAATATACCAAACTCTAACAGGTTCAGCTAGACCAATTCACTCTGGCTCAGCTTCTAAAGAACTGGTTCAGCCACTAAAAAACCACTAGAGTCCATTAAACCCTAAATGGTTCATTCTTGGTCCAAATACCATGACCCTAACTAGGTCCTGACTATAGAATCCTTGATTTAGCTCAAATCAATTAGGTTGAAACATCAATTCCCAAAACCCGTGACCTCTAGGTCACACGACAGTAACTTTACGATTGCACCAAGGCTATCCTAAGTATTTATGATGGAAAAGTAAACTCAAACCTAGGCCAAAACACTCACAATTTAATTAATCAACAATAATATTAGTAAATAAACAAACATTAGTATGTAATAGTCACATGTTGTATCATTGAATCATATGTGGATAATCATATTTATGATCTGTGTTACTGCCACATCAATTATCCAGTGTTACTTTCTTCATACACGTCTTCCAGCTGCTATTCTTTTCCTTTGCTTTAAGTGGACTGTTGGAATAACTTGTACAGTGTGCACAACTGAAGGCATGTTATGGTTGCCATAGGTAAGCATTGTGATGGAGCAGATGCTTCGGCTACTTCACCATTGTGGCTTACCCAAGGAGGATGTTGACTTCATCAACTCTGATGGTAAAACAATGAACAAGCTTTTGATAGAGGTTTGTAGTTATACTAAATTCAATAATCATTTTTTATTTGCTATTTTGCTAAAAAGGTAAATGTAGTGTGACCTTAGGGGAGCTTAGAAAGCTCCCACCCCTGAGATTTTGGAGTTCATTTCATGTATTGGTGTGTGCTTAAACATTGGGAATTTTATATAATTGTGTTTATTGTTTGGTTTTCTTTTTATCTGGTATTTAGTGCATTTTTCTGCTTCCTTCAACCAGGCAAAGCCACAGATGACACTTTTTACCGGGAGTTCACGAGTGGCTGACAAATTGGCAGTGGACTTAAAAGGTCGCATTAAATTGGAAGATGCAGGTTTTGACTGGAAAATTCTTGGCCCGGATGTTCAAGAGGTCTGTCAGCTGCTCAAGCCTCAATGGACCTTTCAAACTATTTATGCCTTTGTATGTTAAGTTATTTTAAACCAACACTCTTTTCATTTTCATAGGTTGATTATGTTGCATGGGTGTGTGATCAAGATGCCTATGCCTGTAGTGGTCAGAAGTGCTCTGCACAGTCAATCCTCTTCATTCATGAGGTACTATTTATTATCTAAAGTATTATAAAAGAATTTTTACTGATTGGCTTATTTTGGCATGGGCTAAAATGTAGTGCACATCAAAAGTTTTCACATATGCATTAACAATTCACACAAGAAGTTGCAAATATTAGATGGCAAAACTCTGTTCTGTCATGTTGGCATGATGTAGTGCTGACAACAACATGGTGCAGTTGGTGCCATGAGAAAGAGGCATTGACACAATTCATACAACAAAATATTAGTAATGTTCAATCCGTGAATACTCAGATTGGTAAGTTAACCAAAGTATTAGCTAGTTATTTCATTAGATAATTCAGATAAATCAATGTGTACCTCCTTTCTTAAGAACTTCATGATAATGTGCTGTATTTTAGATCAAATTAGTCTAACAAAGATGTTGATGGTGAACTTGCATCTACCTTCTAAGTACAGTTATGTACTTTATTATTTATCTTTGAACAAATCATGTTTCTTTAATAACATCTTTGAACCAATCCTGTTTCTTGAATAACATCTTTGAACCAATCTTACCATTGTTGGTGCTGTATTGAGTTTGACAGTATAATGAAAATGAGAGTGGCGAATGCTTTGTCATGGATTATGTCTTGAAATGTTTGTTTCCGTTTCAAACAGAAAGATAATCTTAAAATCAAGGTAGAAAATTGATAACATTTTTTTATAGTAGGTATCTTTTCCCTTACTGAACCATAGCCACATTTTGCTCTAATGCATCATTGTTTTAATAATTCATGCAAAAAGCTTAATGTTGTGTGCAGAATTGGACTGCTAGTGAGCTTCTATCTAAAATGCAACATCTAGCAGAGAGAAGGACACTGCAGGATTTAACTATTGGACCTGTTCTTACTGTAAGTGATTCAGTTGGACAGTTTATTACTAGTAACAATTAGATGGCTTTTATTTGAATCAAGGTCTTAGCATAGTTGTAAACATTAATTGCATCTAATTGAGCTTAATTAACTTATAATTAAACAACTACTGGGCTTATTACATTAATAGTTAAATAACCTTGAACTCAAATTTTTAAGGTCTGCTTATTTATTTATTTATTTTTGATAAACAAGTTTGAATATGTATGACTTTTATTTGACTTGGCTCCTTTTCAGCTATAGCTTAACCTAGTTAATTAGGATATCTGTCGTCTTGTTATTATAACCTCTAAGAATTATGGTTATGCAGATTATGAGTTATTTTTATGTCTATAGTTTGCAAGTGTAGCAATCAATTCTTACACCTCTATGCACTTACAGAGAATTCATTTTCTAACAGTTTACAACAGAGAGCATGCTAGAACATGTAGATAGCTTGCTTAAGATCCCAGGATCTAAGCTACTCTTCGGTGGTCAAGAATTGGAGAATCATTCTATTCCAAAAATCTATGGAGCCCTGAAACCAACTGCTGTGTTTGTTCCATTAGAAGAAATTCTTAAACCTCATAATTTTGAGCTTGCCACAAAAGAGATATTTGGGCCATTCCAGGTATGTGTCACTCCAGCAGAAATGCAAGGTACTTTTTTTTTTTGTAGAATGATTTTTCATAATGGATTTTTCAGTCATGGATTATGATATTCATAGTTGCATTATTATTTTGTTTCTGAGAGGGAAGCTTGCTGATTTATTAGTTACACATTTCATTGGTTGGTCTGTTTCTTCAGTAGCTGTCAGGATTATAACTGATCTTTCATCTGAGAAAAAATGGTTTTGATATTTAATGATGGTTTGCAAGTATTATAGTAATATTATCTGTTCTCATTAATGCAAAATGAACCCATTACAATATGGTTTCTGGGACAAGGAAGCCAAAATCAAATATGCACGCCACCTTTTCTACGGTCATACTCAGCATGTGGGAAGATATATGCTTTTTCTTTATAATTTTAAACAAGAAATTGAATCGTAACAAGGACTTGATGATTAACTATCTCAATGAAATTGGCATTATAATACTTCTTTGCATCAGATTATTAGTTGGCTCCCCAGCACAAGTGACACAAACAGTATTTGTCAGAATGTAATGCAGGTCAGAAGATAGATAGTGTGGAGGAGAAATGGTAGATGCGAACCTTCATTTAGAAACTCATTAACACTACAATACAAGTGAAAATAAGACTGATGCAAAAAGAAAAAGGGAAAAAATCATCCTCAAATTTGTCAGGTGAAAATTTTTTATTACTATCATCGTGTGAGGTTCTTATTTGTCTTGATCATGGAAATATTCTGAAATGTCAAACTATGTAAAGTTTTTTGGTTCTTGCAGTTTATTTCGAAACAATGTCTCTGTGCTAAATGACATGTGTCAGATATTTCCTTCATTCTTTGTTTATTCCTGATCCTGTTTGTCCCTTTTCCCTTGAATTACATGATATTGTCTAATCCTAGGCTTTCTAGTTTCTTCGATAATTTATTGCAAAGTGTATCTGTATTATAGCCTATCTTTATTGTTCTTGTTCACTCTTTTTTTTTTGGGGATTACATCTACTAGTTAAACTTCCTGAAAAATTTCCTTGCTCAGATTGTTACCTACTACAAGCATGATCAACTCACTGAGGTGTTGGATGTTTGTGAGAGGATGCATGCACATTTGACTGCTGCTGTGGTCTCAAATGATCCCTTGTTTTTGCAGGTATAATTTGAAATTGTCTCGGCCACTCTACCCATACGCATATAGTATCTTACTCTTTTCAACTATTCATTTGCTGAAGGAACCTTGGAATGTCTTAACTGTTGGCTCTAATCGGGATTGCATTTTCCAACCAAATGCTTGGCTGACCCAAAATTTTACAGATCCATCCAAGTGTCATAAATTAGAGCAATCCTTTATAGCTTGTTTACTTTGGTGGATAATAGGAGGGAAGTGGGAGAAGAATGGGGAGGAGGGAAAAAAAAAAGGCGATCAATTTCACTCATTTTTATATGGTAGATCTGACCAGTAATATCACGGCCCATGTCCTTTAAAAATTGAGTCTTGTCGTGGAAGTTTCTTTTACTCATTCTACATCTGAAGCTTGAACGTTTTTCCACTTATTACCTATTTGCATATTGCGTCCCTCATTTTGAATATATGCAGGAAGTTCTTGGGAAATCAGTGAATGGGACAACATATGCTGGAATCAGGGCTAGGACCACAGGAGCTCCACAAAACCACTGGTTAGTTTATTTAGGCATTATATGTTTGCTTCATTGTATACTTTTTTTATATAAAAAAAAACTCATGTCCAATACCATTAAAATTCCAGGTTTGGGCCAGCTGGTGATCCAAGAGGTGCAGGAATTGGTACACCTGAAGCAATCAAACTTGTTTGGTTTAGTCACCGAGAGGTTATACTTGATATTGGGCCCGTGCCGCACAATTGGGAACTCCCGCCACCTTCATAAACCAATTTCGAACATGATAGACTAGTAATCTATTGGTTAAACAGCGAGTAAATTGTCATTCGAAAGGATGGCTGGAAAATAAATAGGAAAAATTTTCTCAAGGGATTATCGTGGTGCTTTTTGTATTATAAAATTTCTTGGTCAATAATCAGTGTTCACGCAGCACAAGTATAAAAAGTTTTTTTAGATTGCCAATCAATCTGATCTGTCATTCAAAGAGTGATATGTATTGATGGAAAGTTGCAATTTACATCTTTTTGGGTTCGCTGTCCAATCTGAAGCTCATGGGGTGGTTGTTCAATCTTTGGGGTCTTCAGTGAATGTGGTGCCAAATTAGATATAAATTTAGTTGTGAAACTTAATATTGATCTTATTCACTTTGCATTCGACACAACTATTGGAAAACTTGTCAAACTACTCAAATAGAAATAAGAACCATATGTCAGCTAAAGATCAATTTAATAAATTTATTTATTTATCTTCATCAAATGACAAGTAGCTTTGAGAGCAAGGAAGAGATCAAACTGACATTGTTCAAAATGTCACTATATTTGAAAGGAAACACATTCCTTTCTAATACAACTTACAGCTTATTTATACTTCAAATTTACGTGCCACAGGTTATGCTGATAAAAACAATGCATGTACCATGGTTTCAGTTAAGTAAAGAGATAACAAGAGAATTAAAAGATGGAAGGAGCATCTCCAGACATAATTTTGTGCTCTCATGTAGCACTCAGAAAATGAAGACCTCGCTATCATGGATTCTGGACTTCTGATTCTGCGCTACGCATTCGGAGATCCACATCAGATTCCTTATCTCCTGCTCACTCAATCTCATATAGGCGAAGAAAACTGCATAGTGGAACTGCATTGGCATTGTGAGAATTGATTTTAGGACTGGTGAGTTAGTTCATCCGAAAAGAACAACGTCCATTAAACAAGCACGTAGAGAGAATTCTGCATCTCATTTGGCATTTTTAAGAAAACAGGAAGAAAATTCAATTATCTCAAACTTACAATTCCATGAGAGATTCGTATATCGAGCAAAATGGATTATTAACACAAATGCAGTGTGATTCTTGTGGACCAAGTTGTTGTATGAACAATCACAGTACGTGTAAAATCAAGGAAAACACACCCTCTGAATAAATAGCCATGTCAAAGAAGTGTCTTTGGCCAAAAGAGTCCACAAAATCCTCCAGATAAAAGATGGTAGGAAAGTTTGAGAAGTTAAACATAAGCAACAAACATCAGAATTAGGGAAAAGTTAGTGATATCCTTTTGTCAATAAAAAATTAGAAAGCAGGCAAATTGACTAAATTCATCTAGTCTCACAATCAAAAAATTTCAGAGTCAGGTGGATCAAGCAGGCCACACAATCTTAAAATGAATAACTATCTTTATTAGTTAATGATTTGCAACAATGACATAAATCAGTTCTAATCTATCCTATCAAGCAATTGGTGGATGATGCTTACCTGCTGCTCAAAAGCCAAACAGAGCCTCTTTACTTCCTCTTCATAAAATGCTTTGTCCAGCATCTGACTTTCTCCATAGGATATCTTGGCAAAAATGGACTGGTATGGTGGATATTTCTCCATCGCACCACGGACCTGAAACAAAAATATAAATGCAATCATGTTTAAGGTGTGTTTACTTTAAATGAGAGAGAAAGAAAGTGACAATTTATTCCCTTCCAACAAGCTATTTTGTCTACACCAAATTAGAGTGGAACTGGAAGGAAGAAAAATCAGCCTTCTCGGTTGATCAACAAATGCCAACTGGTCCTTGACAGATAGGCACAATTCAGTCCCTAGCTGGAATTTAGGCTTCTATACTTCTCTCCAATTAAACACAACAAGAATTATTTCTTTCCCAATACCTATTCCTTCGTGCAGCTTAAACAACTTCTTCCATCCCTTTCTCTATTCCTTCTATGAGATGACTAACATATTTTTATCCCTAGATCTTTATGAGATGACTAACATTTCAAGAAAGAGCGGATTGGCCTATTTCGATACTAATACAACTTGGGCGATAATATATGCATCTGAATATGAGTGATTTTGACACTTTTTGGATGAGAGGTCACCATTCCCCTCCTAAATTAAAATGCAACACCAAGTAATATGTGGACTGAGATGAATTGTAAGCTTCTTTTCTAACATATCCTAGCTACCATGGCATTATAGGAATTGATACACTCATTCCCTCTCCTCTTTTGTCACTTAATCTCTGTATATTAAATGATTGGTGCCAGTCAGCACAATTCACCTATGCTGACCTATACCTTGTGTTGGCACAAGTTGACATTACTGCGTGGCAATTTTAGTCTGGGACTGAAATTGATTCCTCAACACTTTGAATTCTGGTCTTCTCTAGCAAAGTTTTCTAAGATATAAGGATAGGATAGGTCGGTGTGTTTCATCTAAAAAATGTATTGGATGGTAAGACCAACACAATAATATAAATTAAGTGCTTTTCCTAATAGCTTAAAATAGTATCACAACAAGTCATGCCCTGGGATATTGTCAATGCCCTATATTATACCCAAGTAGTGTTGGACTTAGGCAAATCCAGACGAACTGCCCAATCGAAATTCTGTGGGAGTGTTATAAATAAAAGAAATTAGTTTTTCCTAAACTCAAACTTTTGAGCTAGATGATCTAATTTGACAAGCAATTTAACTATCTTACCTGGTCAATATCCTCACAGATAGCAAGTTCTTCATGGCCATAGGGATATCTGTAAAGAAAACAAAAATCTATAAGAAAAGTGCAAACAACCAATACAAGCTAAATGACTATATGATAGAAGGGAGAAAACCATACAACAAGCCAAAATTAGAATAAAGCTTCCGGCGATCATCTCTAGTCAACTCAGTGCCAATGCTGTAAAACCAAGCCCTCAATTAATGAGCAAAAAAATCTCATGCTTACAAATTTTTTAACTTTGATGAATGTGTTGGGAAAACAATACGATGAACATGGCGATCACATGAATAATCTAAAGTTTAATTTTGACTTACCTATTTATAGTAATATTGACAGCCCTTCTATCAGCTTCAAATGCAAGAAGATCAGACATGATTTCAGCAGTTGCTCCACCTAGTTTCTGTTTTGACGTAACAGTTTAAGCCAATAGTAGTAGAACAAACTATCTTTTTCAATCATAGATATTGTGAAATGTCATCATTGTTTACCTGACAGAACTTATAGAAATCTTCAAGGTAGGCCTTGTACAAGGTATTCCTCATGATCTCTATATTCATATCATCCAAGTCCTGACAGCGTCAAATAAAGATAAACTTCCATAGTCTTTGCGATTAAACCAGTATATGTTTTTCCAACTATCCAGGTATACTTAGTCTTTGCAGCTGTCGCACTAAAAAGAACAAGGAAACAGACAAAATTTTGACAAACAGTACCTCTGATGTGATGCACTCTGAGAAATATGGTGCCAATGGTGTATCAACAAGAACCAATCTGTAAAGTTCCCGCATATTTTGGGCAACTGCAAGAGTTGCAATGCTGCAGAAAAGATGCTCAAGATCTCAATATGTTAACACCAAAAATAGACAGAACAGAAAGGACATGCCTATCAAACATTCCTAGAGGGTGGCATTTTTCCAGCAGTTCCTGAACATCTCTCTCATGCAATGTGCCGGTGACAATAAGAACAACATTGTCGATCATGTAACCATACCTATCAGGATCAACAGGTGTGTCAATGTTTCCATTGGATGTCTAAAGAAATTAGTTAGAAAAAAAAACTAGTTTGTAGAGCAGGAAAACATTACACTGGGAACCAGAGAAGCGGCAACAACTAAGAATAAACATGTGAAAAAAAATGATTAGAGTAAAGCTTACGTTATATATTCCAAGAAGGTTGATAAAGGCTCTGTTGCCTGACACAGCATATGCTTATACTCATCCACAAGTTTAAGAGTGCATTTCTCCACAATGGTAGTTGTATGTAAAGGAGATGGCTCTGCATGCAATTACAGGTTGATATAAGATGACAAGATAACATCTACATCAACTAAAAGAAGGCTAATACAGAACTTAGTTCATATATAAATATAAGAAAAGTTAGATGCTATTCGTAAAATATCATCACTGCTTATTATAACCATATTGTTAAGAAATTATTAATGTATACTAGAATAGCGCTAGCTTCAACTTGACCGTGCAGTCAAGACTCAAAATACGTCACAATGAACAAGGATTCTTGTCGACTTGTGCATTGTCGCATATATTCCCTGATGTATTCAACTAGAGCAAACTTTTCAATAAATGAATTTGGTAAGCTCACTAGCATTTATGAAATTTAAATAAACTTAATTATTTACACAATGAATCGAGAGCCTTTGCATCAGATGTGTGAAAAACCACGTTTGATGCAACAGTTATGCAAGCTTAGATTTGATCGTATTCAACAACGCGTGAAACCCTCGAGCCTTTATCCTTCACAAATTCTCCTTAGAAAGGTTTTATCACAAATTAATTATATAATTTACAATGGAAAAAAAGGGGAACCACTAACTCCCTTTTTCCTAGACCCGCGACAGAGGAAGAGATCTGAATCAGGTTTCTGATCAGGCATACGGGAACTCAGAACATGCCAACCAGTTAATCATAAATCCTATTCAACATCCAAAGTCCCTCGATGCCCAAAATTGCAATTGTATAATGCGACAGATAAATCCAGCAGCACAAATCTGGGAAAGTGCATAGAATCGGGAACCAAGTTGAGAACCCAACGCACCGTTCTGTAGGTACGGCCCGTACTCGGTTGCGGAGAGGTGCATCTTGACGTCGTCGAGGGTCTCGCACTGGCAGAGAT
>JBBPFQ010863843.1:0-12123 GCA_037974815.1 Kaempferia elegans
CTCTCAAATATCAATTTAACCCAATATATTAAAAGTAATGATTTTTTAAATATTAATTAAAATTTCAAACATATTTGTGTTTAAAAACACTGATATTAATATATTTGGCTAAATTAATGTTTGAATACATTGATATAATCAGGAGAAATAGACGAACACATATGAGTTAGTTTTATGTCAATCCAAGGTCATTTGGTCTATCAGCTGATTTTGTCCAAAATCGGCTGATAGGTCAAACAACATCGAATTGACATGAAACTAACTTCTATGTGTTCATCTAGTTATATTAAATATCAATTTGACTTACTATATTAAGAGCAATAATTTGTTTAACATGAATTATATTTTTTTAAACACATTCGTATTCAAACAATTATTGCTCTCAATATATTAGATCAAATTAATATTTGAGAGCATGATTATAATCAAAAGAACTACCAAACACATAGAAACTAGTTTCATATCAATATGAGGTCGTTTGGTCCATCAACCAATTTTGCTCAAAATCGATTTTATAAAAAAACAAGGCAACTGATTTTAAAAATAATCAACCGAGTTGCTTGAAAATTTAAAATTTTAACATTGAGAAAAAATGATTCAACCGGTAAAGAATTCAGTTGACTGATAAAGATCGATTCGACTGATTTTTTATCAGTTGACTGATAAGGGTAAAATAGAAAGTAGGTACGTGATTTAATCATTTTGAAACTATTTTATCTGATTTGGTAATGTCAATACTTTACCTTTGTGGTTCAATAAAAAACTAAAAACAAAAATTGAATTTGATAAATTATTATGGGTTAGATTTAGTCATTATTGTGAAATGAATGAGAAACATATAAACTTAGATGATTTTCAAATGGCTTCAATAAACAACAACTATCAACTTTAGAATAATAAGAATAATTAAGTCTTATTCCACTGGTGGGATTGGTTACATAAATTATCTTAGGTCATTAGACTCTATCCCCTATTATATTATTATATATATATTTAAATAAATTTTATTTTATTTTATCATTACTAACCAAAATTCTTCCTCTTATTTAATGTGCATTATTTATCATAGTTTCACATCGCCTAAGTGAAAAATTTCTTGGTTATCTAAGTATATATTCGTATCATCTTAAACGTGTCTTTCAGAATTTTCTCTCAATATATGTAATATTGACTTTCACTTTAATATTCTTATTTTTTATCTTTTTCATACTCGTATGTCTGTATATACACCTTAACATTGTCATCTCTATGACTCTTATATTCTACTCGTGCGCTCGAGTTATAGCCCAACATTCAACTTCATATAACATAATAAGTTTAATCATTGCGTTGTAGAACTTTCATTTAAGTTTTGGAGGTATTTAATAATCACAAAGAACTTCTCTTCTTTATTTTAACTAGTTATCGCGCACACGTGTTGCATGTGCAATATAATACATAAATACGATAAATTAGACTTGATAATGATGCGCCGAGCCCACAACTTAAGGGGGACGCTCGAGAACTCCAAAGCAAACTACTGTAACAAACTCTCTGTTATAAAAAAAATTAATTTAATTTTTTATATCAGATATTAAACTGATAAAAACATATATTACACTTGATCTTAGTCAAAAGGTCGAGAAATGTGTACTTTTTAATGTCACCGACCTAAGATATTTATAGAAATTTCTCTACTTGCGGTGTTATTAATCCGGAAAATAATTTGCAGAGAGAATGAAACTCAATGAAAAGCTCAATGACACACACATGAAGTGATGGGGCCCACCAAAAGTAAAATGATGAGCCCCATCACTATGTGTGTGTCATTGAGCTTTTTGATTGAGCATATCATAGCTCTATTAATCCTAAGATATATTACTAAAGAGACCATAGTAGTGTAATAAGAAAAATTTCCAATAATACATATTAATGAGAAAAATTTCCAATAATACGCTGCACCTGAGTCTCGAACTCTAGATCCTAGATTGTAATAAGAAAATTTTCTAATTATACGCTGCAGATGAGTCTCGAACTCTGGATTCATGATTAATTAATGAGAAAAATGTTCTATAATACCCGCAGCCGAGGGATATTAACGCAATTTCATCGTAGGCTTCACCAAATTAATTAGAAATCGGTTAGTATTAGGGTCAGATTCTTAATAAAATAGTAAGATTATTCTGCTTGTATTATATATAAGACATATATCTCCATCTTTTCATCCTCTTAAAAAAATGAATTTAAATATTTAAAACTCTAGCAAATAACAACTCAACGTCTCCTATCTTAATAATTACCTAATTATATCTTATATTATTAAATTTAAATTTAATAAAAAAAATCTTTCTTGTCCGATTCTTAATAATTTTTACTTTTACATATTTTTATATTATATTTTGATATTTAAAATACAATGACAACACTATATTCTCCCAATATCATCATATATATTTAAATAAATTTTATTTTATTTTATCTTAATTAACTTAATCCTCTTTAATCTTTTTCTTCTTTGTTTAATTTGCATATTTATCATACTTAAACACATCTCTAAAAATTTCTCCTCTATATATTTTAATATTTAAAATAATAAAAATAAAAATTTTTAAATGATTTTGCCAAATTGTCTTGCCTTAATATTACATATTACATATTACATGTTGAGCATTAACCAAGGAGTTTTGTTTTCCCTATCAAAATAAGTAGTGTTCAGTTCTCAACACCAAAACATGTTTCCCTGTTGCAAATGTTGTGACTGAATGCAATCAAAAGTTAGCGATTGGCCTAAACCAACATATTTGGCCACGTTTAAACAAAGTTAGTGATTGGATTTACAAAGTTTCACTAGCAAATAAAATGTAAATTCCTTAGGATAATATCAAGAGGTTAAAGAGAAAAAAAATAGTATACAAGAAAACTCCTAAAGAACTTTACTAACCAACTACAGCTCTAGAATTCTTATCGATTCTACATCTAAGTATGTGTGCTAACATAGGACTCAGACTCCGCCGACGATTTACCATATTAGCAAAGCAAGACTTTACTGAAATGCTCATGTAGTATTGTACTTTCTTCTCGGGTATGTTCTATGTGATTCACAACTTTGGATAGTTACTACTGGTGGAGCTATCTGCGTTACAAGGTACATATCGAACTTGTAGCTTCATATGTCGTGACCCGACATTCTCCATCACATCAATGCATTCCTCCAAATCAGCATCGTTCTCCAACATCACCCACTCTTCCTCATCATCCATGTATTTCAGCTGGAAAGTCCCTCCCGGCAATTTGAATCTCCTTCCGATTTCCTCAAACAAGTGGTGACTACCTGAAGATGGAAAGTACTTGAATCTAACTGTGTCGTCCTTGCAAGTAGCCTTCACTGTGACAAACAGCGAAGTTTTCGAGAGTAACAACCTGTTCTTTAATGAGTTGTCGTCGCTGGCAGATTCGGTCATGCTGGAAGAAGAAGAAGGATTGTTGTTTTCTGTGTTTCCACCATCTGCTTCAGCGTTCATTTGAGTTTTATCAAGTATAGCTGAACTTGTGCTTCCTGAAACAAACTGGCTTTCAAAGTTCGCCATCCTTGAGCCACAGCAGCCTATTCCTTTGGCAAAACATGAATGATCAGTTGTGTCAGCTTGAGTTCTAGCATTCGGTGCCAGCCCGCCATCCGCACTAGTCCAGTCCAAGTCTCTGCTATAATCATTTGAAAATCCATCAAATTCATCGGTAGCACATTTTAGCTGGATTGTACTCTCTCTCTGGTGCCTGACAAGGGAAGATCTATCCAGCTCCATTTTGTCAACGGGGTGTTCTTTCTCGATGCTGTGAAAAGAAGATGCTGATTTGCCTTTTGGCTCTAAAGTTAGAGATGCTGGGTTTTCCGCAGAGGGGACTGCTGCAACAAGGCAGCCAGTAGAAGGATCATATTTTATTGCTCCCTCCACTCCTTGTACAGATCTTATTGCACTTTGGATTTTTTGCAACGAACGATTGACCTTATTTATCTTGCGAGACGGCCATCTTAAAATTCCATGTTGTCTGCATATCCTTTTGAGTGTCGTAGGACAAACTGCAACATGAGAAAAGCATTTTTTTTAAAAATGTTCTTAAAATGAAGGTTTTTTTGCTATAAACTATCAATAAGTAAAAAATGTAGCAGAGTATCGATACGACTTTGTATGTTATAAAGCTTTAGCTAAGGATATCTTTTATATGAAAAATGTATCGAAGCCAGTACAGATGTAATGCTCACCGCCAATATTCTTTGCTGCATCCTTGAGACTTCCAGAAAAATATCGCTGAAGAACACTTAAACTAATATGCCTCTCAGTTGTACTGGGTTTTTTCTCAGCTTGTTTGACTGAGCTTGATTTTAACTGGCACATGTTGAAACATGCAAGAATTAGATCGACATAAAGCTTTCAATTAAAAAAAAACCCCGATGCCCAGTAAATGAGCAAGCATTGTTGGCCAGTAAAAGGAAAAGAGACTTAACATTTAACAACTGACAATCAGACGCTATTCTAAAGCAAGAGCATGGATGTCACAATTTCTTCTTTTTAATTTGATGATATTGTAATTTGTAGATTTACCTTTTCTTTTTCAAGGTTCATAACTTGACTATTAATGCAATTAATCTCAAACATGGATAGCTGTTATGCCAGATAGATCTATTTATCTCGCTCACTTCAACATGAATGACAACTGAATTTGAAATGTGCTGCCGTATTAGAATGTTAATTTTATATTGTTACAATACTCTAGGGATTTGCATAAAAGTGCCTTCTTGACATATAAATCAACAAATAAGTAAAGTCACAACATTAGATAATTCATTGCCTAAACTTGAATAGAATTGTTGCACCAAACCATTAGTGTTGGCAATATATATAGGGCATTTGAATAAAATTTCTAGAGCTTCAAAAGCATTCCAATTAGACGAGATATCTTAGCCTTTATCAACTTTAAGGCTAAAATTCTAATAATTCAAAACCTATCCGTCTAGTAGACACACATTATGAATATGAGATAATGTAAATAATATCTACACTCCAACTTAGAGAGACATAAGGATAGCAACGGGATGAGTTTGTTTTTGGCACATGTGGATACCTAGCCTATTTAAACAAGTTTGGGTACCTGCAAGCGAAGTAGTAGATACACATTATGAATATGAGATAACTTTTAAGTTTAATGGCTCAAATAACAAAAATTAATCAATTTTATAATAAAATATTACTTTTAGAATATTTTTTCATCTTTATTACATATTAAAGCCAAATTGAGTGTCTGTTTCATCCACAATGGGTACATGACATATTAGAGTTATAATTATATGTTATAGGTTTATTCCCACATGTGAAATTTAGTTAGTAATTCAATAGTTTTTTTGTGAAAACAAAGACAACTCTCCTCTCAATTGTATATATTTAACGCATTGAAGAGTTTCAATGACATACAATGTGGAAATAAATATTTTAAAGTTATTATATTCTATGTTACTTTTATGACTAGAATTCTACCACAGTGGAAGTGAATTCAAAATTGCACCACTAACTAAATTTTAACCTTTTTTCCCTTCTAAACGATGGTAGTGAACTCATTTAAAGGATACATACGACTTCTATAGAGGGTTTTGCAACAATATTGATTATTCTACGTGGATGTATTAAAGTAACTTTTGTAGGATCAAAGAAGCGGCTAAAGGGGATGAG
The DNA here is from genome assembly GCA_037974815.1 of Kaempferia elegans. Classification (NCBI taxonomy): domain Eukaryota; kingdom Viridiplantae; phylum Streptophyta; class Magnoliopsida; order Zingiberales; family Zingiberaceae; genus Kaempferia; species Kaempferia elegans. Next base: position 5,703 of record JBBPFQ010863843.1, read on the forward strand.
TTGCCTAAATAAAAGGAGTCAGATATGTAGTGGAAAAATAAATCAATAAAGACAATGCTAACAAGTTGTTTTTAATATGATTTGAATCACTGGTCCTATTCCACTGATTTGTTAGATGTTAGATGAGTCACTTCTTGAAAATCCTACTAATTTGTTCTCCTTACAAAGGTGGAAAACATCATAAAAAACTTTTTCTCCTTAAAAAATAATATAATAAAAGGATAAAGGAAAGCTTGTAGGAAAATCCGAAAACTTGCAAGAGACTAAAGATAGAAAGAATCTTTAAGTTTAGGGTGTTTAACAATAATAATAATAGACTATAGAAAATAACGTGAGTGAGAATATATATGGGTTGTTGGTCGAACTTTTCTTGCCTCTTTCAAACCAAGTTTGGATAAGTTTCACACAACTATTCTATTTAATTCCAATCAACTAAAACGTTAACCACATAAGTCTTATCTGCTAGCTTTTGTTTTAAGTCGACTCAATACATTTTTAGTCGACTCAAAATCATTCCAGTCAACTTAACAGCTATCAATCGACTTAATTGGATCCCAGTCATCCATCAGGATTACGATCCCAGTCAATTTAAATCATATTGAGTCGACTCAAATTCAATTAAATTGATTCGACACCTTTCAGTTTACTCATATGATTGTTGTTGCAATCCCTATCCTTCAGTGGATATTTTTGTTGGTTTACTCAAGCCAACTTCAATTGACTCAATTATTGTTCATTTAGCTAAAGTTGAAACAGAAATTTTCTGTTCAAGAGAAAAAGTCTTGAGTCGACTATTGAGTTAACTCGACTATTCAGTGGACTAACCTTAACTTCCAATTGATTGAATGTGCTCGTCAATATTTCATTCATCGACTATGACCTAGAAAGACTTGTTTCCGGATTGATTTCATGCCTAAGTAAAAATGTACCCAAAAAAAAAGATTAGAAATCACTCATAATCTTTCAAAGACTCACTTAGTTTTCATCCGCTAAGAGACCATGTCTCCAAGTCTTTCTCTGCCAAGAGGCCTTACCTCTAGGTTTTCCTCAAAGACACCTACTACACTCGAGCATCCTTTCAATACCTATTGATATTCTTCATCTGCCAAGGTCCTCTTGGACTTTTCTCTTTGTCAACATGTGTTGAACTTCTCCATAGGCCAACATTTGTTAGACTTCTCCAGCTTCCAAGGTATTCTTCAACTTCTCCATCTGCCGACACCTATTGAACTTCTTTATTTGTCAAGTATCTAATCAACCTTGGCCGACCTTCTTAGATTTTCCAACCCAAAATTTGTTGCCATCACTACACCTACACACTTGGTAAACATATGACATAGATCTAACTCTTTGTCAACAACATCCATCTTAGTCGAATTTGACCACTTGAGGCATGATTGCACCAACTTTTAATTATCCTAAACTAATGATTTTCTTTGATCTTTCTCAATGCCTCTCTTTTACAGAGAGTTCTTGTACTGATCAAAAGTATTAGATGCCAAATCAAATTATTAATAGCAACAGTTTGAGTGATGCCACTCTAAAGTTCATAAGGTAAAATGTATACTTAGATTTCCACATAACTACAAGGGGTCATGTTAGCAATCATGAGGACAAAAGGGCCATCAGTTCAACATAGGATGCTTCATGAAGGCTCAACTATTTGACAACATGACAATTAAGCAAAACAAATAGATAGCCACATCTGCAACTCCAGACATTATAGAAACCATACTCAAAGCATGACACTAGAAATAAGATTGAGGAAGCAAGCACCTCTTCATGATGAGCATCACCATCTTGTTCCTCAGATGCAATCTCCTTAGCTCCAAAGTTAACTTTATAAGTTGTTTCATCAATTATGTCCACTGGTTGAGAGCACTTAATTGAGAAATCAGTTGATGAGGAACATACTGGTGCTTTTGAAACTCCAGCTATCTCTGCTTCTGCTTTTTCAGCATCCGAAACAGTTCTCAAACTTCTACAAATTCTCTTCATGTTACTTGAGAGGATATTTAAAAGGAGTTGTTGCTCTTCAGTGCCTGTACAATTTACTGGTAGAAAGAACTCTAGTATGTAATCATCATCTCCGGTGTATGTGCTCCTCAGTCTGATTGCAACTGCAGCATGAAGGTTGAACTTACGAGCATGATGTACAAGTGGATATTCTTGAATGCCATACTCCTTTACATCAGGGGAGAAGAATGGATGATTTGATTGAAGAGCCTTCCCAGCAATGCCTTGTTCAGTCTCAAGGCTATGTTCAGCGCATGCATGAAGAAAACCTTGCATTCGTGTATCATTAACATAGCAAGCTGATTCTTGGATGCAAAGGATAGGCCTACTTAAATGGTTACCATCGGGTCTTATAGGAACCCATGAAAGTGCCAGCGGTAACATGTATGCATGACATATATATCTCGATACATCAAGAATCTCTGAGAATGCAGAAAGCTGGCTCTTTGTGAAGTTCTGCAAAAGAAAATAAATCATTCTTAAAAATCATTTAGACATCATTCCATCTTAGAAGAAAATTGAAATCAGATTAGCACAACTACCTTTAGGGAAGCCTGTACTTTTGTCGACCTCAAGTTCACTGCCTGAAAAGGCAAAAAAAAAAAAGGCACCTTGAGATGCAAAAAGATAAGTATGTTTCCCAAACATGATAGTTCACAGATAAAAACATAGAATAAAATAACTAAAAGACAACAAAACAAACAGGCCTAAAGTCTGCTCTCAGCGAGGATCTGAAATCTGAAGAGGAACACAAGCTTTATTGTTATGTCTCATGAGCCCAGTGGCAATCAAGAGAGAAGAAACAACAAAGAATATCCTCCACACCACCTCACAGTCATATGTTGGTAAAACATATTACATATATGTTAATGTGAAGATTTTTAATGTCCTAGCAACACTGACCTCAAGAGCTTCAGAAATTGTTTCCATCTCTGTATCAAAATTGCATTTTTCATTTGTTGTAACAAGCTCAAGCACTGCACGACATGAATCTACATCAGCGTCAAAAATTGGAACAGCAAGAGAACCACATACCTTGTGATTGACTGCATGGTCCATCCTCAAGTACTCAAAGTTTTTATAGTAGATGACATTTGAGGTCCACTCTGGCCTTCCAGAGACATAGACACGACCAGGAAGCCCAGTGAACAAACCTGGGGCTTCCCTAGATGAGAAAGTAAAATGCCTTGAAACTTCACGGTACCCAGCAAGACTATTGTCTAGGAGAAAAGGTTGCTCAGATGTACTTAACACATATTGCTCACCATGATTAATGGGCATCCAAACCTGGGCAAGAATTCCACCACATAATGATTCCCTGACCAAGGATAGAGCCTTAAGCATTCTTTCTTCAAGAGAAATCCCTTGGAGGGATGGAGGAACAGTAAGCACCACTTCGTTTGACTTGGAATCAAAAGCAGAATAACTAGCACTCCTACTACTACAAACATCAATTCCGGGGCAATCTGATGAAGATCCTTGCCTCAATCTAGACAATAGTTTATTATCCCTGCGGGTATGATTAGCATCGCCCGAGTTGCTATAAACTCCCAGAACAGCATTTGTCATTTGAGTAGAAACCCTTGGTGATGACAAGGAAGCCCACAAACCAGATTCTTGTTGAGCAGCTGGAAAGCTTAAAGTAGATACAATTTGATCTACAATTATTGGACTACATGCTTCACTATAACCATCAAAATTCATGAGGAAGAAGAGCCCAAATGGATCATTAGGAATTGGGCTCCCACCCCCTTCATAATCAGTAAGCGGTAGGTCGTCCATAAGACTTTATCTATGAAGCCAATTTTCTTTTTCAATTCCTGCGCATCAATGCACTCATGAGATAATCTTTTCCACAGAAGCAGCTTTATTCTTCCAGCAATGAGCATGTACAGGGAAAAACAGTTATCTGCAAACCAGAGGGAAGAATACGAAAGAAACCGCCAACAAAAAGGGAAATCCACGGTGCTGAAACGTTGCGGTCACATCATCCCTAGAACGGAGGTCAGTTCAATGAATCATTTGCGATTAAAAATCAAAATTTTCGCAATAAAATAGGATCATCGATCCAGAAAAGGGATTTTAGGAAGTACTATCCTAGTTACCAGCTCAACTAAATACCAAATTGCTATCGCATAGCAAAACGAGAGAGAGGATAACCCTACCTACGAATCCAAGAAATAATAAATCTCTCGGTGAAACGCTGCAATCACATCACCCCTGCCACCGAGGTCAGTCCGATGAATCATGTGCGATTAAAAATCAAAATTTTCGCTATAAAATAGGATCATCGATACAGCAAAAGGATTGTAGGAGGTGCTATCCTAGTTACCAGCTCAACTAAAAAACAAATTGCTATCGCGTAGCATAACGAGAGAGAGGACGAACCCTACCTGCGAATTGAAGAAACAAGAAAGCTCGGCGATAAGTATAGTCCGCGCCACACGCCGATCCTTAGCTCACCAAGGGGGAACGAGAGATTCCCAGGCAGATCGCCTCAACCAGCAGCAAGTGGTAGTCTCAACTTTGGAGAGCAATTTAAGCCGTGAGGCGAGCGAAAGAGAAAGCGGCGCAGCAGAGAGTTTGCGGCGATGACGATTGCGGAAAAGGATTGTTCTCGTTGAAAAACGCCAGAAGCAGCCGACGAATTTCGGCGGCCGTTAAATGAAGGCCACTCAAAGAGCGTTGAATTACCATCTTACCATTCTATTTTCATTAACATCCTATATTGACCAAACGTTATTATTATTATTATTATTATTATTATTATTATTAGCCTTTAAGAACATTCATCCTAACTTATATAAAATTAATTACTACCCTAAATATTATTTTTTTAATCAAAAATCCACTTACAACATATTTTTTTTTAATTTTCTAAATTTAGATTTATGTTACCGTTTCTTCAATTATAGAGAATGAAACTCTCCAATTTAATAATAAAAAAATATTTATTTTCAATCTAATTGAGAGGGAGCGTATGATTTAGAAATTTTGGAAAATGATTTTCACTATTTAAGGATGGATAAAGAAGAAAATATGGTGCATGAGTACATCATGTATGCATATACCTCCCTATGTCTTAACTATTTGCACTTATGGCTAGTAGTCACCCGTGATTTACTTCCTCCGTGTTGACCTGGAGACGGGTTGGCGGGCGCTGGGGGCGAGCGATTTCGCCTTTTTTACCACATGAGTACCTCATGGATTGACGTGCATTTGATTTCTTCGAGAATGTACTATTGTTAAAATATGAAATCGAAATTTGACGCATCCGAACATATATCTTCTTCATACATTAATTATTTACACTAATGATTAGTGGTCACATGTGATTTATCTCATCCGTGTTAACCTTGGGACGAATTAACGAGAGTGTTGGGAACGAATAAATCACCTTCTGTCACATGAATTTCTATGCATTTGATGTTTACAATAAAAATTTTAATTTGAATGACATACTCCTCCACAAAATGATAAGTCAAGTTAATAAAGTTGAGAAATAATTTGAGATTGGATGTGGGCGTCGAAGACGAGGATAATCGTGTCAAAGAACCAACAGCTGGCTAGATAACCCGGACATTGTATTAGGTAGTTTTGCCAATTTCCCATCTTTTTATGATGATGTCATTCTAAAAAGCACCCCTAAAAGATTTAATTTTCATTCCAGCCTCCTAAATTCACCTACCAAGCACCCCTAAAAGATTATTTGATATGAAAAGTTTTTTAGGGTAGGCACCTGAACACCATAAACAACAAAATGAAGTCTATTTGTAAGGTTAAGACATGTAATTATTGCGGAGCCAAATTAAAAAATTTCAAATCACTATGTTTGACAACTTATACACTGTCAAAGTGATCATATATTCAAATTTCGAATCTGAATGTGTAGATGCAATGTAAAAGATTATTGGCCGGAGATGGATTATTTTTTTCAGATTTAGTTCAATATAAGTAGATGATTGATAATCATAGCTAAGAGAGGAAAAAGAAAGAATTTAGATATTGAGAATTGAAAAACTTTTACTAAATTGATGTTGTATGGTAAAGATTGCAGAAATTGAAGTGCTTAATTAATTTGACGATCTCTCTTCTTAAAGAAAAATGATATTAATGTCTTTCTTTTATTTGTAGCAGCAGATTGATGTTGTATTTTAAAATAGTTTGAGTTATATTCCCTAAATAAGTAAAAATAATAATAATAATCAAATTAATAAACAAGTAATATGAAAAAGCAAAACTCTTGTTGGAGGGAAAAGAAGGACTAGAGTTACTATTGTATTATTAGATTATAATTATTTGTTTATAGCCTTTAGGGGTAATTTAGTCTTTTCTCTTTTAAATTTAGGATTTTAGATATAATTCTAGTATTTTCTTAGAATAATTCTCTTACTTGGTTAATTGA
>JBBPFQ010864266.1:0-12121 GCA_037974815.1 Kaempferia elegans
CACCTCATTAATTTCATTGGGAGTTGGGACAATGAATGTTCCAAGTCAGGGGGGTGTTTGTACATAGTATTTTCTTTTCTTTCATATTTTGTTTGTCTTAATTTGATGCATGCTTATTTTTAGTTTACTTGTGTTAGTTTGTTGCTTATTCATAGCCTTAGATTACATCTTTCATACTTTTACTACTGACTTGTCCAAGGGTTTCTAGCATGTTTATTGCTAGATTCATGATATTGTTCTTGTTAGTGCTAATATGTTTAATGATTTATGTTTCTCTATCTTTAGTCACATGAAATGAACATTGCTTTGTATTGATAGAATTGAATTGTGCATACCTTAAGGATCTCTTACACATTGCCAAATTTTGAAAGTTTATAATCTTGAAAATAGTCATAATTCATTTAGCTTGATTAGTACCTGAAGTTCTCAAAGTGATTTTTTAAGCTTCATTTTGGTTACTAGATATGCTCAAGTCATTAAAGCTCATTTGAAAAAATGTATCCCAAGATTTGCATACCTTCATCTATGCTTATATGATAGTGTTTTATCATTAAAAGCACAAAAAAATTCTTTGCTTGAAAATAAGAGACTAAAAATTTATTATCGTGAGTGGAAGCTAGTATTTGCCCCTTTGAGACCGAGTACTGGGGAAAAAAATGCTAAGTTTCTCTTGTCTTGAGCACGCCTTTGAGACCTTTGGTTGTTTAACAAATATGAACTAAGCATAAGGCAAGTAAGTGCCTATTCTGAGAACATATGGGAAAAAAATCGTTGAATGACGACTTAACTAGGATTATGAATTGAAACTTGATAAATATTGACCACTCATTACACTGAGCACAGAAAACTTAAGTTTAGGTACATTCAATTCATCTTGTGAACATACTCATTAGTATAACTGTTTGATAGAGTTAGATCGATTTATCAAGCATGCATTATGATGGATTATACCAGTATATGAAGCTAGTTGTAGGGTTTTGCTTGTGGACAAGCAAAGGTTTAAGTTGGGGGGGGGGGTGTGATTTACGCAATCACACCTATATTCATTCAGATTTCAGTGTTATTACTCCCTTTGTTTAGAGATCTACTCCTTCCTCTATTTTCTTGTCAGGATGCGTATTTTGGAGCAAAAGAAAATCTAAAGCGTGTTTCAGAGCATATATTAGATGATCAAGAGGATATAGAGGAGTTCCCAGGTGAAGAGGAGGCAAATCTAGTGCATACGGCCTGAAATAGGGTTCACACAACCGTGAGCTAGGGTTCATAGCCATGTGATTCCCAACCCTGGCCGTGCACCTTTGCACAGTCGTGCACCTTTGTACGACCGTGCACCTTTGCACGGCCGTGCACTTTCTTGTCAAAGAAACCCCTTACAGGCCGTGTAAGGTTGCACCCCATGGCCGTAACCACCCCTGCACGGCTGTGTAGATCTACATGGCCGTACAGGCGACCCATGCACATGGGATTTAGGCTGGTCTATATAAACCACCAAGGTCTTCAATGATCCTCCAGCAAGGTTTTTGATGATCTATCACCTTTGATGCTCCCACATCTACATCTACAAGTAAGGGGTTGGATTCGAAGACTGATCTTCACATAGATAAGCTTTCTCTCTCCCCTTTTCTCGGTTTGGATTGAATGAAACTTGTAATCTCTTATCTTTGGATCTTTTTCTATGTTTTGTGAGTAGATATATTGTTCTAGGTTATTGAGGTAGTAATTGTAATGCAGTAATTGATGTAAACTTTATGGATTGACATATTTCTTGGTTAATGATGTACTATGCCTTGAATCTATTTGACGAAATGCCTCTATGGATTGTTTGTGTTATTTCATTACATGGATGCATAATTAGGATTTCTAAGTGGGTTGACCTCTCTAGATCAAGAGAAAGCAGTCTTGGTGACAAAGGACATCCCTATTCTTGTTTGTCTAGAGAGCTTGCTCTATTCGGAATGCACGATTATGTAAGATTGATCTAAGTGCTTAATGTATTCTCCTTAATTCTATGCTAAGAAGTGTTTGTATTAATCTAGAGATGTATGACCGAGGAGCCTAGTGACAAGGTCGTACGTTAACTAGACTCTATAGGTTACCTATTCTACTTACTAGCATCGGATACAAATAGGGAGGATAAACCGATACACCATCGCGGGATGATATTGATATTTAGTTAGATTACATACAAGACTTGATATTTAAGAGTAGCATATAACCTATCCATAGCATGTCAATTACTATTACAATGAAACCGAGACCCTCGAACAACCTCTTAGACCTTAGACTCCTCAACTCTCTCCTCTTTCACTCTTACTCTTCTCTATTTCTAATGCTCTCTTAATTCTGTCACACAACAATTCACATTGTCTAGCTAATTCACTTGTGTTGGATCAAGAATAACGACAGAGAGGGGGGGTGAATATCACGATAAAAATTCTTTCGGATAAAAACAGAGAACGCAGCGGAAAATAAAAAGTAGACACTTTAGTTTTACTTGCTTCGGAGTTTGTAACGGCTCCTACTGGAAGACCCACGATCCTTGATCATTTGCTTTGGACAATTTACTAATAGATCGAAGAATACAAGTTGAGCACAATTGATTTAAAAATTAAATTCAAAACATTAAAATAATACCGACAACTATTTTACTGGAGTTGCAGCTCGGGTTGTCGAAACAGAGTCTTGGCGTCTTCAAAAATGGCGTCAGAAATTAATTTGCATAGCAAGAAGACGAGATCGTAGAAGCGTTAGGTCGTTGTAAGCACTTGTATTGTTGAAAGGAGCTGCCAACCAGCCTTATATAGCACTCTGAGGGCGCCCTAAAACCCATTAAGGCCGCCTCCAGCTGGATCGGATCGACGCTGAAACGTTCAGCTTTTATCCACGCGAGGGCGCCCTAAAATAGCTGAGGGTGCCTTCGATACGATCACGTGGCAGTCGAAGAAGAAACTTTATCCTTCGAATTCATCCGCGCGGGGGCGCCCTCGGTCCTCCGAGGCGCCCTCCCCCAGGTTGCCTCTGGTGACCGTTGTGTTGGATTGGTCAGCAATAGTCCAGGGGCCCGTGAATGGATAATTTCTTATTCGAAACTCGTCGAAGAGCGGTTACTAAGATGGATAATGATATCCACGTGAGGGTGCCCAGATCGGGTCCGAGCGCCCAGAATAGTCGCGACAACATTTCGGATAGAATCAACCTAGAGCTACAAATTATAAAGACTTGGTTCAACTTGTTTTCAAGACAAGACACTTGTACTATCTTTTGTCGAGCTTTAACGTTTTTGATCGTTAATTTCCATGTACAAGGCTTTTCCGCCTCCGACGATTTGTTCGAGAATGAGACATTGTCTATTGAGCTTCATCTTTCTTGGATTAACAACTTCTCTGATTGTAACCAAGTGAATCCTTTTTTTGTCTCGTATTCTTTTGTTTATTTGCATTTTAATTAAGTGTGTTTGTTTAAAGTCTATTATTTTGAGAAAGGAAGATTTTTTATTCGCAGTCAATTTACCCCCTCTTGCTAGCCTCACGGGGGACCATCAGTATACGACATTCCTTGACTGACTTGGATTTTCTTCTCGCCAACCTTTCTGTTGACCTTCTACTTGTCTAACCCTCGAATTATGACTTTATTTTATCCAAACTTTAGTTAGGGTTTTACATTACCTAACCTCCGGTTAAAACTTTTCTCCTGCCTAATCCTCGAGTTAGAACTTTGCCTTACTTAACCTCTAATTAGAACTTTTCCCCGCCTAAACCTCGAGTTAGAACTTTGTCTTACCTAACTTCTAGTTAGGGGTTTTTCATTCAAGTATCGGTCCTTCATGATCTACGTGACTTCTATCTCACATACTGTCAAAAATCGAACCTCAAGCTTGAGTCCATTTGAGTTTAGTCAACTTGGTCAACCTTAACCTGAGAAAGATTGCACTAATATTTTTTTAATAAATGGTTAATCTAATGTTGGGTTGGACAATCTTATACAAGAGATTCCTAATTTATTTTGATAGCTAATGAGAAATTTCATAAAATTTCATCCCTCATTCAAAATTAATCGATATAAATTAGATATGTGTCAACTAAAAAAACAAAAATAGTTGAGTTAGTAATGTTATGTCCAACTATGTCAACATGATTTTATGATGTGAAATAGTGACTAAGCTAATTGAGTAACTAGCTAAATTTAATCATGAGTGATTTTTCTTCCATGAGATAATAAATGTTGGTTGTCGAAGGTCGGGTGACTCCAATTTTCGTCGATGAAAAAATTTGGGACCGAATCGATTACCTTCACGATACAGTCAGAAAAAATATGGTACGGTAGAAAAGTGAAAGTGTGATTTAGATATTTGAAAATCTTAGTTGAATATAATGATTAACCTTGGATATATAATTAATTAGACTAGGTAACATTGAGTCTAGAATGATCGATTTTTATGTCACAATAATTTTTCATTAATCACTAAGTTAAATCAGAAAACATTAATAATGGACGATTTAGAAGTACAATATCTTTTATTTATAAATCTCATTTAAAGGAAACCTTGAATATAAATACATGGCCGCTATGCGAATCGCGTTAATTAATTAAATAATTATATCACCGACCACGACGAGCTCACATTTTTCATGTATTTTTATGACATCATAATTCTTTTACGTTTATATATTACACGATTTGATTGGATAGAAATAAGTACTCGCGGTGGAGTTGACAACTTTTTAAAGTTAATGCTTCGTTGGCAACGAGCATTTTCTAGCTTATAAAATTCTAGAAAATAAGTACTCGCCTTTCGTCTAAAGTTAATGCTTTTTAGAGTTAAAAAGATATTTTAACTCTCCACACAAACCTTTGTATAGAAAAATTAATGATGTGATAAATTTATTATAAATTAAACCATTACGTAATAAATTTATCAATTTAAAAGTTCTGTTTGGCAAATTGACTATTCAATAAAATTAATAGTAAACTCAATTACTTTCAGCATTTAATTTTTTATCATTATTTAAAAAAAAATCGGCAATTGATGAAAGGAGGCGAATTTAAAGTCGTAAAATTTATAAAAAGCATTTAACTTTCAAATTTACATATTTATTTTCTATTATCATTCTCATCTATTAACGTGGTATTGCATTTAAATAATAACACTATTTTATAGTACTAAATTTCAAATAATAACACCACTTTGATAATGGATTTTATATAACAACAACGTACTATTGCTGATTTAAATCATCCGTGATTTATTTTCTGCATGTGGATCTATGGACGGATTAGTGAATGCATTGAAGGCGAGCGAATCATTTTTTACCGCGTGATTTTAATATTTACATAATAAGGAATACTATAATTATATAATTTTCTAATGTAATATGGTTGGTAGGAAGGGTGATGCTAAATAGTTAAAATTTGTCCAAGCCGAGTGATATTTTCATAATTTTTAAAATCATTAAATATGTATAAATAATATCATATTTTATAAGTTAGTTATATTCTTTTTAATTTATTTTTTAATTTAATTTTAAAAAATAATACCTAATTAATTTTCATCAATAAAATTAAATTATTTTTTTAAACTAGTTTAATTAATTTTTAAATTAGATAAATTTATTTTTTAACTGGTCAAAATCTGATCAGGCGGATTTAAATTAAAAATCTCAAAATTAGACTTATCTTTTAAAAAATTTCACAACTTTAAATACGCCGTTAAAAATTAGGCCCTTCTATATTTAAAAAAACGTGAGCCTCACACCGTATTAAATTACTACTCTGGCATTAAATTATGATAATCCCATTCACGTGTTTCCCTCACGTGCATCGCATGATGAACCACGACTACCACGTGTCGACCTATAACTATCTGTACGTCGGATGCTTTCGTCTCCCAACCCCGTGACTCGCTCAATGACTCGGCATGTGAACCGTCCGATCTACCGAATCAAATTTATGAATGGACGAGATGGAGGAACGTTCTAACGTGGGTAGGACCTGCTTTGGTGGCTTGAGCCGCCGAGCACTCCCTCCTTTATTTTTATTTTTTTAATTACTATTAAAAAAACATTATATATTTAAAAATTATCAAATGGGCACTCATCATTTTTTGTCGAATCATCGTACCGTCAATTAATGGTCATCGTCGTCATCCTAAGCGTTGTCCAATTTTGGATCCAACACAAAAGAAATTGTCTGGATCCCCTCCAACGTTACCTTGTACAAGTATTACGAATCATCGTAATACTTCTGGACCGTTATATTCGCTAGATGAAACACGTGTTTTCCGTCCGACGGATAGTTTGAAAAATGATATCTGGAATAGTTGGATAGGATCCCGGAGTGCGTGATAGGATCCCCAAATCAAATGCCCGAACCCTACTCTTCTCACTTGCCCACCTCAAATCGATTATCGGTCGATCGATGGATTGAGTTCCCAAATTCCGCCTTGTTCGATCCAGAGTTTCCAAATTTGCGAGCTCCCATGGCGGAATCGACGTGGAGCGAGGAGGAGAAGGCCATGGCGGCGACCGTCCTCGGCCTGGAGGCGTTCGACTACCTCGCCGCTAGCCAAGCTTGCTCCGACGGTCTCACCGCCGCCGCAGAGGCCGACCTCCAGGGCCGCCTCCTTGACCTCGTCGAGGGTCCCCCTGACCGCCCCGGAGTGGGTTGGAACTACGCCATATTTTGGCAGATCTCCCAATCAAAGACCGGCGACGTCGTTCTCGGCTGGGGCGACGGGTCCTGCCGCGAGCCCCGGGAGGGGGAAGAGGGCGCCGCTTCTGCTGCCGCGTCGGCGAGATCCTCCGGCGAGGACGTATCGTGCCGGCACAAGATGAGGAGGTCCGTCCTCCAAAAGCTCCACGTGTTATTCGGCGGATCGGACGAGGACAACTACGCCATCCGTCTCGATCAGGTCACTGAAGCCGAGATGTTCTTCCTCGCGTCGATGTATTTCTCTTTTCCGCCGGGGAAGGGCGCGCCTGGCAAGGCTCTGGCGGCAGGTCGGCACTTCTGGATACTCTCCCCTTCAGATTACTGCTACAGGGGCTTCTTAGCGGCGTCTGCAGGGTTTCGTACGATCGTTGTCGTTCCATTTGAGACGGGTGTCCTCGAATTGGGGTCTGTTAGATCGCTAGCTGAAAGCCCGGATGCCTTGCAGATGATAAAGTCGGTCTTTTGGTGCAAGATTCCTGCAGAGATGCCCCGACCCAGTGAGAAGATCGAAAAGAATGGATCAGATACATGCACGAAGATCTTCGGAAAGGATCTCAATCTTGGGACTTCCATCGTAACTGAACAGGTTTTGGTTGCAAAAGTAGAAGACAATTCTTGGGATACAAACTTGAAGAGTGGCAGCAGCGACAATTGGTTGTTATTTCATAATGTTCACAAGGGAATGCAGAGTTTCAGTTGGAACCATGTCCGAAGTGCGAATTCTGACCATAAGCAATTCGACAACAGCATCTCGATCACTGGTAACGAAGTTAGTAACCATAGTAATGGCATAGGAGGAGATCGCCTGCTCGGCCAATTGCCGATCCAGAAGAATCAGTTAAAGCCACAACAGTCGCCGAGGCAGATCAATTTTAGTGGAGGTGGGACTTTCAGAGCTGCAGCAACTATCGGGAATGTCGGAACATTGGAAGTGGAACAAACAAACATGGAGGCTTCTTGCAAAGACCAGAGAGTTGGCCCAGTTGAAGAGCGACGGCCAAGGAAGAGAGGAAGGAAGCCGGCGAATGGGAGGGAGGAACCTCTCAATCACGTTGAGGCCGAGCGGCAGAGAAGGGAAAAGCTTAACCAGAGGTTCTACGCTTTGCGGGCGGTGGTGCCAAACATTTCAAAGATGGACAAAGCCTCTTTGCTAGGCGATGCCATTTTGTATATCACTGATCTCCAAAACAGATTGAAGGAAATGGAGACGGAGAAGGAAACACTCTTGGAATCAGGGGAAGTGAATTATGAGGATCGAATGCAGCATCTCCCCGAGGTCGATGTGAAAACAATGCAAGATGAGGTGATCGTGCAAGTTCGCTCCCCTTTCAACTCCCATCCCGTTTCCAAAGTTTTTCAAGCTTTGAAAGATGCACAGATTGATGTAGCAGAGTCGAAGGTATCTGATGGTGGAGACAGTATACAACATACTTTCATCATCAAATCATCAGGATCTGAACAGCAAATGAAGGATAAGATCGTTGCTGCATTATCCAATGAAGGGAGCTCAATTAACAATGAAGTCTAGTGTTAATTTAGGAGGTAGAAAGAGCCATCCCACCTTTTCACCTGGGATTTTGTTGCCAATTGAGACACAGCAGGGATCTTCCCACAGCAAAATCTGAATCTAACACTAGAAGGATTTCACTAACTGGACAATTCATTTAACACCAATCACCCTGTTATGTTCCCTGGTAAGAAAAACGTTCAGATAATGTTATACTGATGTATCCAATGTACAATTATCTTTCAAACTGCTATGGGTTTAATACACATCTCTGTTTATACCCATTTTGTCTTGAAGTAGACAATGTTTCTTATCATTTGATAGTTACACTGCTGTACCTGTATGCCCAACCATTTGAGCAATTTGCATGTTACATTAAAATATATGATAAACTGTGATTATAGGGAATCAAATTGTTTCATATTATTATGTTGCCCTGCCCAAGCTATAAATTTCAAGTGTTGCAAATTCCTTTTTGGTATGTTACATGCATTTTTAATCAAGAAGTTGATGGTATGAAATAGCAGAAGTTTTTACTCTTATTGATTATACTTGTCTACCAATCAGTATATAATTTGAAAACAAGAATCATTGTATCGACAGAAACCAAGGACTGTAGTGTTTAACTTTGTAGAGAATGAAATAGAACATAATTTCTAAGACCATATGGAGATATTTAAATAAGTTCAGAACAATTAGTAGAAGTGAAGTAGCTGGGGCATTGATCAACTCTACTAGAAAAAAAATAAAAATATATCTACTGTTAGCAAGATCCATTTCTTCAACCCACATTGGCCAGACCTCTAATATTACACGCTTCTCATACCCATTTCATTAAAATTATTTCAAAAAGATCAAGCCCTTGTATCTAATAAGCCATTCCATATTTCTAATAAAAGAAAATCGTAATACAAGCCACAATTAGCAACATTAAAACTCCTTGCTTCTTGGCACATCATCATGTGGCAACCTCCCATGTCTTAACCATCGCACCGCCCCGAGGGGACTTTCTTGGCACATCATCATGAACACAAGAGTCATGGTTACATTAAAAAAAATTGGTTGATCGTACAGAAACGAGATATTATTTCTTTGGCTCCCAGCCAAATGAGAGTTTGTTATAGTAAAGTTCATGTACACAGACTGTATATTGTACAAACACAGAAACACCATGCTTCAAGCATGAGTTGTTCAAGAATTAGTATGCATAGGCATCGTTCAATTCACAACCAGGTGCTTCAGCTCCAATATCGACCCAAACCTCATTGGTGCGACCGACAAAATGAAACGGTGAATCATATTGTGCGATGGAGTAAGCGTCTGTATCAGCAGAAGTGAACTCTCCCCAAGAAGTTTGGCTCAAGCTGATGGCAAGCTTCTCTGCTTCCTTGATGACATTGTTATCCCGAGCAAAGCTGGAGAATTTTCGCACAGCGATGCAATGACTATCCCATTCATCGGAATGAAGGTTTAGCTCGGGCAAGGGAACCGGAGGGGATCCCTGGAATTTTAGCGGGAGGAAGAAGCGAACATAGTAGGCGGAAGAATGAAGAGGACCAGCATATGGAACAATGCTAGTGACTACAGGAGCAGTCATTCTGATCCGTGAGGAGTTGAGATTTGCTCCTTGAATGTATTGAAATAATCTGACATAATGGAAAGGATGACTTAGAGATCATTCCAGGAGTTGAAGAATGGAAAGTGTAGCAGAAATTTTCATCAAGATGACGTAGATAAAAAAACATAATAAACATCTAAAATAAATCATTTGTAGAATCTTTGCCCGTGAATATTGAAGATGACCCTACCTAATGTAATAAAACTTCTGTTTTAAAAGTAAAGGTCCAGGATGACAGAACAAGATCCAAAGTACGTGTGAATATGTAAAGGTAAATTTGGTAAGGTGGAATGAAGCCTGAAATGAAATAATCATTCACATGTGGACTACTGGAACCGAAATGCTCCATTCCCATGGAGAAATGCCTTCATTTCGTTCATCATTCATTGTAGAATCCAACACATGGAATAATGAGGTGATCCAACTTTATAATTTTTCACATATTCGCCAATAATAGGAATCAATGAACAGGAAGACATTCTGAACTTTGATAAGAGTCATATATTTATTCAATTTCATATACCCTATTCAATTGAGTGAAACTAACAATTGAAACAATCATACCACTTATCATGTTATTTTATTCCAGTCTTGATACCAGTCCAATTCCAAAACTTTAATCTTACTATGTTGCTTTAGGGCAGATAGATTTATACTTCATTCCATAAATTATCTGAAAAAGGCTTGGCAACTGAACAACAGTTGGTTTAATGTTGCATCACTAGTTTTATGGAAAAATCTGCCGGTTGTCAATTCATCATGTTGATTCCAACTTCAAAAAAAACCTCAGTATTGTGGTTATATCTTTTAACTGACTATCAAAAGCGTGAGACAGGAAATAAGCATTTCTTTTCCCTCAAACTTATTTTCTTCACTCATATGAATCTTTCCATTTGTGACATTTTAAGCTCTGATCCTCATCAATGTTTGTTTCATAGCTCCTATATCGAAACCACTTCACTGCAAGATCATTCACTGAGGAATTGGCTCTACAACTTTTGCACTCTACAATCAACAAATTCTCTTCTCTATATCCAGTCCAATTTTCATCTACTCTTCAGTCTGCACATTGCTGTTACATATATAGGTATGCCATTGGCTATCCCATTTATTTATTCTCTCAAAAGAACATGCTTCCCTAGTTTGTTGATTAATACAAGGTGTAAGACAAATTCATTAAATCGAATCTCTATGACTAATTCAATAGTGAAGTCTACTCCAGAGATGGCAGTTAGGGTTTCTAACAAATAACATACTCCGCGAAAGAGTAGAAATATCGAATTGAATGGCAGACAGATCATCTAAGTTCTCATGGTTCAAAAATCGAGTCAGTCTACCATACGAACAAGGATCAGATAGCGCGATTAGGATGGATCGCCTAACCTGTGGAATCCACGCCTGGTGGCCTTCTCGAAGGAAATCTGATCGGTGGGAGCCGACATCCACACCGACTTCCTGTACAGCCGCACCTCGAAGTCGGACTCCGAGTGAACAACAGTGTACTGAGGCGATTCGATTGCGCCGGCGACGGCGAGGAAGGTGAAGGCGGAGAAGACGAGGGAGAGAAGGCGATGCATCGTGTAGTTGTCTCCCGACATCGATCGCGACGAGACTGGTTGGCTGGGCCTTATATGCGATTGGACCGTAAGGCAGGTCGGACTGGGCTGCATAATAGCAGTTTTAATTGGGCCGTTACGATGTACTGGGCCTGGTTTTCAATTTAGGTAAATTGCACTTTACCCACTGTACTTTGCTCTTTAATTTATTCACAATGATTTTAAAATCATCAAAATACACCCTAAAGCTTTGAAACTTATCACACCACTGTTAGAAACTTAGTGGCTAAGGGATGACAATTTTAAAACTTTGGAGGTGGTGATCCTTAAAATGGATTAATATCTCGGTTTATATATTGTTTTTTTACTTAAGTCATGAAATTTACCATAAAACTAATCTAACTACCTAGCCAATCGGACCGGCCAAATTGAACTTGAATAGAAAATCTATGGCTGGTATTTGGAAGTGACGTGGTAGAATCTTACTGGCTGAGACATGTCACAGGTGATCTAAGTGGATTTTTTTTTTATTTGACTCTTTGTATATTCAATCGGTTTTGGTGCCTGATGAATTCAACGGCAAAAATTGATATCACTGATGACGTCACTTTTTATTTTATTATTATTATTATTATTATTATTATTATTATTATTATTATTATTATTATTATTATTTAACTCTCTTTGTATTCAATCCGTCTTGGAAGATCAGATCCTCTAGTCCACAAATTT
>JBBPFQ010864371.1:0-40341 GCA_037974815.1 Kaempferia elegans
GCACTCTCTTTCCAGACCTCCCACGATGAGTAGATGGCATCTACGCCCCCTCATCTAGGAGTTAGATGTTCAAAGAGTTGACTTACGGGCATTACAGTTGGAGACGGTCTATGCCCCTACCATGAGAGTGAATGTGAGAAGAATCATTCTTCTGCCCTGAGATCATCTGGGATACTACGGTAGTAGCTTGGTCAACAAGACAGCCTCTAGTAGGTCAGTGAGTGAGCCCTATAACTATGCTTCTCTTTTGCCGTCGGAGGTTAGGATTGAGACTACGATCCCCAGTCTCTGCTTAGCGCCCTTAACATATAAACCCTAGCTTCATGGGACCGAGAATCCGTCCTTCGCCGTCCATGGCATCGAGCACCCTCCCTTCGCTTTATTATGAGTTTCAGATATGGCTTTCGGTGAAATGGAACCCCAGATCTCTTGTGAGCCAGTTGGTTTGAATGCCGCTGCCTTTTTATAAAAAGCTCTACGTCGCTGTCGCTCGTTCCTATAGTCATCTTTCTTTCTAGTTATCTTGGTTGTCGGTGCAACGGTGAGTGCTCTTGCACATTCACATTTTTCTACTTTTCTATAACTCTGAATTCAATCTCCCCAGCCACAGTGCGTGCTCTGCTGCCCTAATCTAATCCCTCCAGTTTCAGTCCAGGTGGAGGCTCTTATTCAGTGTGGTGTGGGCCCTCCACTCAGCGTTACTCTTTGAATTTGAGGAAGTCTTCGTAGCAGATGATTTACACTTAATTTCTTGCGTGAATGGTAAGATCTTTCGTAGTTTTGAATGTCTTAGCGCCGGCAGCTGCTCCTGTTCTTGGGAAAGAGTACGCGAAAGGGAGGGGCGTAATATATAAGTTGGAGCGAGAAATATTCAGTAGCAGCTCTTGTTGCCCCCCGTCGAATACTAAGACTAAGACTAAAAACACTCGCCAACTGACTTATATTATATTAGGGCGCATACGATAATGCTCGAGCAAGTGACTGATATATTATATCTTATTAGGCTGACGATACAACTTACTTAACTTACTTACTTTTTCGGCGCAAAGAGAAGTTGTTTAAGAAGAGGAGCGAAGGACTAAGAGAGCTGTTTGAATACTCCTTCTTATGCCTTCCCATCATAGTTCCTCAGACAGAAAAGAAAGACATTATAGGAAAAAGAAAAGCGAGAAAAGAATCCTTCTCCATCGCCAGAAGAGTGAAGAATCCAGTCCATGAAAAACAACCGCAAACAAGCAATATCCCAACCTTCCTTCCGAGAAGTGATCCGCCACATAAGAATCTTTCCCGAACTCAAACAAGAGGACAGACTCGGGATCTAATCTGAATCTCAATGCCCTTCCGAGTACTCTACAGGAATGAACTGAAATAGAGATTATAACTCAAACCTCATCCCTTAAGTCGGCAAGAGAAGAGGATCTACGAACTCATGAGCCAACCACTTTATAGGCGAGCGAATACCACTCTTCTTTGCTTTGCGCTCTCCTATATTTGCGAGACAGCTTCCGTACTCTCTTTCAATTCAAGAGTGAGAGTCCGCGGAGAAGAATTTCATTCCATTACATAAGAAGAAGGCTCTGAAAGAGGCTTAGCTTCGTTCTTCCGTTCGCAGCCAGTACTCATAGCACCCTGGACTCCTTTCCGAGTGTCCTCTCTTCTGTTCTACTATCAAAGTTCTGTCAGGAGCGGCTTTCCCGGATCGAATAGCGTTAAGGCCCGCGACTCCGAACTTCTTCTCCTTATCCCCGCCCTCGTTAGTATAGTCAAGTTCCTCTTTAAAGAAGATACCTGCTAAAGAAGACCTATTGAAAAATCGCCGTGTCTCTGCAGAATAAATCCTCTATGTCTCCTTTCCAACGAATATACATAAGAGATGCGCTACCCTAATGCTGCCTGGGAAGAGCCCTCCACAATCAATAATATGCATGCGTCCACAGTCAAGTTCGCGCATATCTTTATCTGCTAATCGCAACTATCCGTTTCAGTCGAGCGGCAGTCAAGGTCCAATAGATATTGGTCAAGTCGTGGTGTCCGGAATGAGCACTTCGCTCGCTCCCGCTCCTGTCGTCATTCGCTCCTCTTCTTATGGTATGGTTCTCTCTCCGTCTTGTTTGAGTTCTTGTTCTCTCTTTTCTGACTCTCGACTTTGGATCTGAATCTTAGCACCGTTCACTTACGGATCTCCGCACAGCGGTGTTCTAAATAAAGACGCTACACTGAGTTTGCCCCTCGACTCCAATAAGACTTCTTGCCCTATCTACCCTACCCATGGTAACAGATTCCACTCTGTGCCCAAGTGAGCCCCCCATCTCCGGTATGAAATGAAGTGGCACTCGTTACAAACTCTTACTATAAGTCTTGTCTTCTCCACGAGACTCAGTAGTGAATGGGACGGCGTGCTTTAGCGCTCTCTCCGTTAATAGTACCCATCATTTTCTACCGATCATCTAATCCCCCCCTTTCTTTCTGGTCCCCAGCTCCTAGTTCCCGAGAGACTAAGCATGAGTTCTCCCTGGCAGATAGTAGAGAGAAGAAGGAAGAACCACATAGATAGGTGAAGCAAGAAGCCGTCCCCGTGGCGAGATGGTGGATGAGGCGGGGACAAATCTGAGTAGACAAAGCGGAGGATGGGATAGCATGGAGCCTTGGGATAGATGGGATAGCATAGAGCCTTGGGATAGCATGGTATGAGCCGAGCGTATGTCATGGCAAGCAGTTTGATTGGTTAGGGGTCTGGGAGTGGATTCCCTACAGGCGAGGGCTAAAGGATCCTTTGGATTTGAGGAGTGAGAGCTTCTTGATCGGTCCGTGGCTTAGTGTGTGTGTGAACCTTTCTTTTCCGCTCTGCACCTTCCCATTGTGTTTTGTGCTTTAGTCTAGTCTAGCGAGCCATGAGTTGGCGACACGTGAGCGAATGAAAGCCAGTGCTAGACTTTCGGGAGAGATGCCCGCTCTGCTTTCTAGCTCGCTTCCAGTTTAGTGCTTTTGATGGGCTCGTGGAAGAGAAAGCCCTTGTTGGCGTCTATACCGGTTAGGGGAGCCTTCGCCTCATCTCATTAATCCCCCAAACTGACTTATATTATATTAGGGGCTCCTTCATTCATCAAAAGAAAGAGATAGAGGTCTGCGTCGCGCGTCGTTTTACTCGCTCCTCCCAAACCAAAGGTCGCCTCAACTGATGAGTTGACCCATTACGCTACACTGTCCTTTGCCCCTCTTATTATGGTCTAAAGGTCTACCACTGTCTAAAGGTCTACCACTACTCGAATGACTCTCTTTACTTTATCTGACTCTCCCTACCGCTACCGTGATCAAACCTAGTTGATTCCTCTTCCAGTAGCGTTAAAGCAGAAAGAAGTAGGATAGGCATGCATCTTAAAAGCATCCATCCCATCCGTGCGTAGAGTCTCCTTAGGAACCTTTGATGTACGAAGTCAGTCGGAAGTTGAGCTTACAGACTTTTTCAAGAGCAGGATTTGGAGCGTCTGCACAGCATCCTTTCCTACTTGAAGTGAGTGTGCAGAGAATCCCTCTGGCCTTGGAGCCTATGAGCTCGGTCAGCTGCTTTAGTGGCAGGTTCAGTTTGCCTTTGAGACCCTATGAGCAGGATCGGTTTGCCCGTCAGCATGTCCAACAAGAGTCAAATACAGTAAGAGGGGACTCCAACGGGTAAAGAACTAGATCTAAAAAGAGAAGATCCGGACTAAGGAGAACTCACTCTGACAGGGGAATCCACTATGGGTTCTGACGGCGACACTCCTTTGGTCGCCCTTTGGTCTAGTTCCAGTCTTTCCGGGCAAGAGGGGTGGCAAAGAGATCTATTTGAGCTGAAGCTCGAGGTTCGAGGCAATAGGAGAGGCTGGCTTAGCTTCGCCTTCTAGAAGAGCAGTCAACGACCATGAAAAGAGAGATCTACTTTGGGATGAAGAGAGAAAGAGATGGCTAGGAAAAGCTAACTTGAAAACCTCTCCCTGTTACAGAATAGAAAGTGGATCCCATTTCTGGCGAGAAGTAAATCACAACGTACCTTTAGCCCTCTCCCATAGGTTGGGAGCCTTTAAAGTGAGGTTCTTGTTCCAGCATATGTGGATGAAGCGACACTCCCTCTTCGGGGCCTCAGAGTCCCAAACCAATCAGAAAGAAGGAGGAGCGAAGTGACGCGGTGGAGAATCACTAGTTATCGGTCTTCAATGCTTCATCAGCAGGCACATGGAGATAGTTATTTTATAAATCAAAATATGAGTCGTGCACTCAAAGGGGCGGAGCGAACGATAGTGACGCAAAGAGTCACTCTTCTGAAGACCTGAGCTTGAATCCACACTATGACCTTGTAGCAGGACGGGCATGAACAGTAGAAAGGATCTACTACTTTCTATCCCGTTGAGTAAGATGACTAGGAACTATAAGAAGAAGAAGGCAAACCTTAATGCTTTCACGAACCTCTTGCTCTTTGGTATTAGACCATTGGACCGTAGTTCCATTCACTACTTAAGCTATTGCTATTGGGAGTTGGCCGAGTGCCCAGGGAGTAGGAGCCGGCCTTTGATTGGAGACCGGAAGAGTGAGATGAAAAGCTGGAGCCCTCGCGAAGGAAAGAAGTCCAACTCAACCTATATGCTTAATGCAATGTAAGAACATATCAAATCATCTCTTAGTGGATCATATTGCAATAGTGGATAATAGTGGAGAAGATAGCCTGCGTGACTAATGCAAGTCGAACTGAGACTCAAGCTAACCCTCCCCCGAAGACCTAGAAGGCTCACTACTTCATCCTCGGCAGTTCTTGCTTTTATAAGAGTGAGTGGGGTCCGTTCACGAAGGGATCATCTGGAGAGAGTTGAGTCTTGCCCTATAAGAACAATAAGTCAACTCTCTCCGCCCTCACCAGCCTCTAAGTTAGATTATCCGCGCGACTCTTTTTCTGAGCACATCTATGCCAACGAGAGGAAGCAGAAACCTATGGGCTAGGGGACAAAGAGGTCAAGGCGAACTACCATGCCACAAGTTCGAAAGCGCTAAACTTCGCTCCTCGCAAAATGACGAAAGTCACGAGCGATCCAACCAAGATCAGAGCTTCCAACCCAATATAATCCTGACCTATCAAACCAACCATTACTAATAAAGTCAAGAAAGAAGAAAGAAAATGACCTATCACACGAAGAAATGCTCTGTCCTATCACACGAGATCAATCCATCTCCAACAAGATGAGACCTGAGGAACTTTACTATAACCCGTGAAGAGGAGCGAGTGAAACGACGCAGAGACTGAGGGACAGAGGAGCGGCGGCTAATTTGCTTGAAAGGAGGGATCCACTCTACCTAGTAAAGGAGCGAGTGGCATGCTCACCGCTCGTATGGAAGTGCTCACCGCTATATCGGTCTCAAGTAATATGCGATTGAAAGGGGAAATGAGTGCTCTTGTCTGTGGAAATGAGTCTATACTGGCTCGTGTCAAATGAGTGCTCTGGCGGAAGGTACCAGGTCGCGGAATTCAGAAAGGAAGGAGGACTAGACCCAGGATCATGCCTTCACTGGCAGCAAATCAGTTAGGGTAGCGCATCCAGAGGAGGAGCGGAGACCCGTCCCGAGCAAAAGAGTCGGCAGAGAAGAAAAGAAGCAGTAGACGACGAGGGCTAGGAGCGAACAGAGTGACGCCTATGTGACAGTGCTCAAGCTACGCTCTCTCGGCACAACTACTACTCAAACACAAGGGCGAAGCGTCTCTCGGGACCTAGGCTAGCTCCATGGCACGGCACTATAGAACGTAGCTAAGCAGACGCATGGGATCGGCTTTCTCGGACTTCGGTGGATAGGACGAGCGAACTCCTCATTCTGATTCCTGCTTGAAGCAGAAGTATAGAAGGCCCGAGGTCACGACGGGTCTCTCTTTCTACTTTCTCTCTTTCTTTGGACGCTTTAAGAAGCGGCTTGCTTGATCGAGTTATTGAACGCCTGAGGCGAGACCGACTACAAGTCTCAGCCGCTCCTTATCGTCGCCCCCTCAGTCCGAATGGGAAAGGGGGGGCACGGAGCTGCTATACTATAGAGAAGAGAGCAGCTATACTGGTATAGTAGAAGAAATCCGCATACGAAAGATGGAATAACAAAGAAAGCAAAGCACTGAAGTACTCTTTCTTATTAGATAGATAGAAAGTAGTGTCCCCATCATTCGAGCAGTGAGTGAATTCGTCCAGTCGTCGGTTCGAATCCAAAGCCCTCAGTAAAGACAGGAAGGAGCGAACGACCAGTGACTATGAGGGATGTGTGCATCAGGGGCGGACTCTTGAAGTAACGAATTCAACCTTGACTGATGCAGAGCAAGCTACCTTAGGAAAGAGTAATAGGTATGAGTAGGCGAGCGAAGAGTAAGAAAAAGAAAAGTGCCAGGGGCGGGGTGAGAGAGGCTCGAAAGGAAGAACTGAATAGGCTCGCTCTTAATTGAATTAGTTAGTCAGTTGGGGCGCAGATCTTTCTTTTCATAGAACTTACAACTTACATCTTACTTATACGGGGCAGGCACGCAATACTAGAATTTGGTACGAGCGACAGCGACGTGGCGACGGCGCGACGTGCGACGTTGAGACGGGACGGTTTATGACTTTACTTCTTCTCCTACTTTTTATTGGGGTCAGGAACGGTAGAAGAAGAGGTGAAGTAAGGTAGTCTGATTTTGAGAATGCGCTATTGTTATGTTAGGATCTTTGGGTTGCTAATAACTCAGGATCGTATCTGGTTGGTAACCAGACGCCGTCCCTTGCTTTGACAAGTTCCAAAGCATTAAGGAGAGGGAAGACGGTCCTTTAGCACTTTTATCCTTTCTATAAGGTGTGCTTCTGCTAGAAGAATGGCAGGACTCACCATTTGAATGAAAGTCGGCCAAGGCAAAAAATGGACTCCATCGGATGTTGCCACGGAATCGGGTTCTGTTTTCGAATCACTTTCTGCTGCTCAGTCATAAGATGCTTTGGTAACCGATGTAGCTTCATCGGATGATGTTCTAGTAGAGTCTGATACCGGGGAATCTTCTGTAGTATACGATCAAACTTCTTTCGCCGAAGATGAGACCTAAAAGAGGCATCCTGGAACTGGAAGTCAGCCTCAAGAAGAGGAAGGCCCATAAGAGTCAGCTTAAATAGCTAGTCGGCTCGTATGCCCTTGTCTTTCTTGTCTTCCCTTCTGCAATGGAAAGAGTAGTCAACCGCCTAAGGTTTAAGACTTTAACTTTCCCCACATTCGAGATCTAGAAGTGGAAGAAATTCTTTTAAAGGGAGCCTCCTTGGCGAAGCCAGGCCAACAATAAAAAGAAAGTATATGAAAGTGCATTTGTCTTCTTTTTTTCTTTGTTTGAAGACTTCCCCTGTTAGGAAAAGGAGCGTCAAATCTCTTCTCCCGGCTAGAATATTAGGAGACATCATCTGATTCAAGGAGTTGTCTCATCTGAAGTTTGAGAATCTACGCCATCGGGTTGAGCAGCAGAAAGCACTCTTGGAATTTAATGTGTGAAGCAGCTCCCTTTCCCTAAAGATTAAGAGGGAACCTCGGCAATAGGTCCTCAGACTATGTAGTCAAAGTGTCCAACTATGGTATGCGACCTCGGTCCAAAAAGGCCTACTTGTCAATCATCTGATGAGGCAGCAGAAGCGGGAGCCGACTAAGCAGCGAGCCTATCTAGAAACTAGAAAGAAGTTATCGCCGCCTTCCTTCTTGAAAGAGGTATGCCCAAAAACACGGGCTTTCCAGAGGCAAGCAAAAGACTAAAAGGAAGGGATATGATTCACTAGGGCTATGAAAAGCGTGGACTAAGTGGTATTAGTTGACTCGTTCTTTTCTTCCCATCTCGAAGGGCGAATTCAACGCATTTCCTCGTGGCATTGGCTTGGATTGCCCCTACTCTCCCTCACTTCGTGCACTCTTCCCTACCCTTCGAAAGAGTCACACTTGGATTATAAGCAGGACAAGGATATGAGTCCCAAAGGGCAGTGTCTCAGCTCATGCATCGGTTTACCGAAGTCCGCTATCCCACTTCCTTCTATTCAAAAGGTTTAAGCCCTTAAACAAAAAGGCCTTAACAACACTAAGACTTCTTTAGTTATTACATAAGCCCAAGTTGCTGCCTCTTGTATTTTGATAAGGCCTTGTCTTCATCCATTTACATTCTACCAGTAGGCATGCGACAATTCTTTTCGCTTCGATCCGGCTCAGGTTGGAGCATCCTCACTTTTGCCATCAGCAGCTCCCACTCTGAAAATTGGTTCTAGTCTTTATATTACCTCTCACTTCTTCAGAAAAAGAAATTTCCTGTGTCATCATCTAGTAATGAGTCCTCTTCTTTACCTGTTTCGTCTTCTACTCTAAAATCTAAAACTATCATCCGAGTCAGCGAAAGCCAAAGCCCTCTTTCGGGAAATCGCTAAATCATCGGGAAATAGAACAGATATAGTCTATTGTGCTCCTCCAGGGGATTATGTGTTAAGCATAGTGACACCATCTGATTCACTATCAAAGAGCGCATTCTACCCATTTCTTCTCAACAGCTCCTTCTCTTCCGAGACGGGTTTAGAATCGAACTGGGGCATGGTCTTCCGGGCTAGCTAGGTGACCCTCACTATTAACATGTCCGAAATTGGCAGTAGAGACTGAATCCCACAGCGCTTGAGGAATAGCGCTGATACGCCGACAGAGGAGTGAATGCAGTGAGGGCCTATTCTTTGACTATGTCTGCAGTTCAGTTACTTGTCCCATTTGATGTCATCCCCTTCTCCTGTGCTCTGTGAGGAAGTGAATCAGAATCCGCAGCTATTGAAGACTCTTGGCTTTCGCTTTCCAACCATTCCTTCTATAACAAATCAAATGAGCCAGTTTCAGTCGTCCTAAGGTAAGGTAAGTTCCCATCTAAGGAAGGCCTTTTTGAAGTCTCCTTGGGAGCCAATGCCAGCGCCCTTCCCAGTGCCTGTTTCGAGTTCCGTTCCCGTACCAGTGGATAAGAGATCGTAGGAGTGCCCCCTTTACACTAGTCAGCGTTCCCGTTCTCATTGCAGGAGTCTTTCAATATCAAATTAAGGATAGACAGAAAGCGCAGGCAAGGAAGAAGGATTGAAGTCAGTAAGCCAGGCTCCTCACTCTTTTGAAGGCGCAAAGCAGTTAAGCCTGTTCAAGTTGTAGTCCTTCTCCCTTAATCTTGTCTCTTTTCATTTTTGGGGACTTATCTAATCTTCTTAAGGGCACTTCCAGTGAGAATTTCAGGCAGAGTGCTTATAGGCGTGAGAGTGACCTTACATGTGATAGGACTTCTATCCCTAAAGCCAGTTCAAGCAAGGTTGGAAAGAGGCACTTTGTCTCAGCTAAGGAAAGGTCAAGGGGGGTCTAATGAGAATAGAGAGTTTCTTTTCTGTCCCTGTATGCGGGACTCCTATAAGATGCCTTCCATTATCCATTAACAGAGTAGGGGACTAGCCCTCTCTATGGAGAGGGAAGTGTCGCAGACTTTTTCTATCTATCTATAAAGGCTCTAGGTCAATAAAGTAAGAAAGCACTTTTATTTTATTGAAAAGGGCAAGTAAACCTATCCTAAGGTAAAAGGCTATCCAGTTTGAGTGGAAGTTCGAGTAGCTTTCCCCGCTCTGTCTTCTCTACTTACGGGTACTGACTCGTGCACGGAATCAAACAAGAGGAGGTTGCCTGATGAGACGTCCTAAGCACTTTGCCGAGTTGGGTTCTTTTAAGAAGGTCATTTCCAAGTCAGCCCTTTGACTCTTTTCCCTTATCTTAAGAGCCTCAATCTTCACAAGGGGACCCCTGAATTAATTTATTGATTCGTGTGATTCGACTTGGGGGTGGCAGTTTCGTAAAACCAATCAGTCCTTCGCCCGGCATAAACTGCTCATGAACTGAAGCTTCCCAATAAAGAGGATGCACCGGCATGCAGAGTAAGGTATTTGCGGACCTATATAGATATGAAGAATATCAATCAAAGGATCTCTCACTGGGATCGGAAAAGGAATGAGCAATCCATCTGTAGGCAATGCGAGGAGAAGAAGAAGACTCAGTTTAAGGTGCGCTGCTGAATTCAATTGATCATCTTCTACGACCGAACCCCTTTTCTTGGACATTGAAGTTATATATAATGGTTACGTGCAAGTCGGACAGTGATCTCTTACTCTGCCGAGGATTACTGAACTGATAGCTAGGGAGCTCACATCTGGGTCCGGAGAATGAAGTGTCTCTGTGCTGAGAGAAGGGTTGAGCCTCGCTTTCTGGATACGCAAGGTTTGACCCAACATCATCTTCATCTTACTCGGAACCAAGGTAAGAATACTTTATTTAAGCCAAGTCCAGAGTTCTACGAGTTCGCCTTAGCCCCTCCTACTGGTCGGGCGACACTTCTGAGCCCACTTACTATTTACCTTTAAACTAATATTATCAACCTGGTCGTGACGTCGCGGGCAGATCCTCGCTCCAACTTCGCATGGAACGCTAGTGAATGATTCGCTCCTGATAAAGAATTTAATAATCGAACGCTAACGAAGGAGTTCATGGTAGGGAAAGAAATGCTCAGCAGTAGGTGAGGGGGTTATATTCTGATTAAGCATCAGCAGGACGATTCCTCTACGACTCCTTCTGCCTATAACCATTATTATTTCATTTTGATTACGGAATACTGAGGATTTTGGAGGTTCTTCATCTCCCTCAATAGAGGGGTCAGCTACTCATTCATATTCATGAAGAGCGGTATCGGAGTGGTTAGGCAAATGGTCCCCACAGGCTATGCTTCTCTTTCCGCAGTGCATTTTCTATGCTTAGCCTAGTTAGGCCCGGACATACTACCTTTTAGAAGACAAGACCCAAGGCTGCGATAGGACAAGGCATCAAACCGGGAATGGGACAGCTTCTCAGTTCTTCCTTCATCCGGTTCCGGTTGCGGAGAGCACGTCTGCTATTTAGGTTGTGAATCTCACTATTCAATGAAACCCTTCAACCAGGGATAGTTTTAGTAAAGCGTACCCAGAATTATGAGTTCTTTACCTCAGGTTCGGGGAGTCAAGGCTTTATCAATCAGGCTCCGGTTCGTGAGCTCCCCCATTTATGGAAAGAGTGGAATCTCACTTAGTAGGCTGGCTATCCAACCTTTCTGCCCTCGCTAGTCCGTGGAGGACGTTCTCAATCAAATAGTTATAGATTTATTGAAGATCTGGGTGGGCTAGCAAAGGAAGGGAGCTCCGGTAGCGAGTCACTCGTTGAATTGAACCCTGTGACTGCTTCTATGCCAATCCAGTAAGAGACTCTCAAAGCTATCCATTTGAAAAACCTATACAGTCGAATGAGGACCGATCGCAAACCGGACCTATCATCCAGCGCGGTCTACCCTTGAGTGCACGCTATACACATGCCTTGGTGTAGACATAGACAGGCACGAAGGCTGGGGTCTTCCATCGGATGCTAGCTAGAACTCTCTGCTGCCTATCTTCTATCGTATCTCGTGCGTTCCGATCATGGAACTAATCGTTCGCAGGCACTGTCGGTCGCGGGGTAGGGGAGAAATGGTACGTCGTGATTCTCTAACCGTTCAGTCTCCCTAACTCCTTTCACTTGTGGTCTTTTGGTCGGTTCCACTTACTTCACTATATAAATACGAGAACCTCAGTGCTGTCCTTGAAGGCATAGCAACCGCATGTCAAGCAGTCGTGCACCATTGAGGGCCTCCCGCGGTATGCTTCCTGGCCCCTCCTCCATGAGCCTACCTCTCGCGACTACTGAAATTATTATCATTAGAAATCCTCTCTCTCTGGATCCATCTCTTTCAATCCCTGTCTGTGTTTAAGGTAATGCGAACCTAGCGTCAGTGGCATGTGCGTGTACCTAGCGATCGCGTATTCGACTCATGCCTCTGAGATGGGAGCGAGCTAGACCAGCCGAGCCTAGTACATTTCCCGGTTAGAGTGAGA
This sequence comes from Kaempferia elegans, assembly GCA_037974815.1. Lineage (NCBI taxonomy): Eukaryota > Viridiplantae > Streptophyta > Magnoliopsida > Zingiberales > Zingiberaceae > Kaempferia > Kaempferia elegans. The sequence goes on from JBBPFQ010864371.1 coordinate 11,943, forward strand.
GGGGAGTGCTTGCTCTAGAACTAAAGACAGATCCACTCCTCGCTATAGTCAAGGAGATTCAAGCAGAGTTGCAACGAACGATGGTAGGGTCTTCCTTAATTTAATAAGAAGGATGATTGACTCTTGGAAGAAGCATTCGCTCTAGTAGATACTACAAACAAGAAAGAAGATCCTCCCTGCCTGACTTCCCTTCAGGTACTCACACTGGCTGGCATGAGAGACTGGACGAATGCTTGCTTCACTTAGATGAGAAGGATAAATAGCTAGAGAGTAGCTGGCTCATCCATTTATCATGCATTTGAGTGAGATAGCTAAGTGTGATAGTAGCTCACGAACGGTAGAGAAGCGAGATTGAGTCTTGTGCGCCCTCTCTTTCTTTCCCGATGAGGAGCACTGGGCGAAATGGCAGCTGAGTCTGACAAGTGGGCGAAGAGACATGTGAGTCTAACAAGATCTTCTCCAAGCTCTTCTCGAATCACTCATTTGATAGCGATTGGTCCAGGATCGCAATCACTTGACCCCGGCATTTAATTTCACCCCTTAGCAGGTCTAGTAGGAGATGACCGTTGGCTTGCCTGGTTCTTGGATTGGAGTTCCACTCTAATTGGTATTGCTACTGCTCATGTCTGCCTCTATGCACACTCTGCCAGCCATATCCTCTAAGTCCGGGATAGCCTGATCGAGAAAGATAAAGCCAGAGATTTGGCGCAGACTCATTGTTTATTTATTGCCCATTTCCTTCTCTACTTCTGTCCACGAGATCAGTAGTGATTTGACCGGTACCAATCAATCACTCTGACGCCATTCACTCCTTGATTCATTCAGTCCTCGGAGGGGCTTGCTCAAGTTCCTTATTAGATATGAGATTGAATTGAGAGATAGTTGAGAAAGCCACTTGAAAGGGGAGAATCCTATCTCTCCCTGTGCAGCTAGCTAAGGACTGCTAGCACGAAGGACAGCGCAGCAAGCACTGCACTCGTGGACACTTCTCTTGTAAGTCTATTAATCTACTTACTAGAGCTCGTCCCCTCTCTTCTGTCCTGTCGAGGACCACTTCTATTATTATATTAAGAAAGAACTCTGCTTCCTTATCACGGACTGACTGGTTGGTCTCTCTACCCTTTATTCGCGATGGCACTGCACTGTCCGTACCCCACACCCCTTCGCTTAACTTGTGAACGCTCATCTGCCGGTTGGTTAAAATTAAGCTCCTTTCAGTTGTATCGGTTGAGATCGATCAAATCACGACCGACCAGCGCCTAACTTGGGCATGAAGCCAGCGGCCTCTTTCCCTCTGCACCCGCTTCTTACGATTCTCTAGTGCACTTGCTTCGACCCTTTCTCTACCTGCTTTTCCGCTGCGCACCTTTCCTAATGGTGCCATTCATTCGGCAACATGAACTCGGTTCGCCATCTACTCTTTCCTGTAGCTCACGAACTTGTATCACGAGGGATGACGGAGTTGAGAAGTGGATGTCTCAACTATATCTCAGATCATATAATATCATATAAGTAGTGCCATCATTTCATGCGCAGAAAGGACTAGAAGTCAATGATGCGCGTCGACTCGTGACCCGGGCTCGGATGGGGAAATCAAGCTTGGCTATGGGGAGGGGTAGAGTTTGAATGAAAAGGAGAAGATCTTTCGTAGTTTTGTTCATGAAAAGTCGAAGAGTGTAAGGAGTTCGTTCACAGTAGGGATTTGAGGTCTCACAGGAAAGATCGGTTCAACCATTAGCATTAGACAGGGCTAGAGACATTGCCTTACCCTTAGTTCTGTTCCACCCATTCACGACTCCAATCTGATTAGGTTCCCAATTCCTATCTGCTGAATTGGACAGTAGCGGTATTGTAGCAAGCCGAGGAGAAGGAGAGGAGCTAGCTCTTGAGTCAGTGAGTGTGCGTGCCGCCGCCAGCGGACCATTGAATCAGTCTTCAAGGAAGCCCTTGCACGAAAGATTCTTAGTAGGTTGGTTTTCTGTCTCCATCGAGCGGATCCTGACCTGCTTATGATAATGAATATCCCGAGTCAGTAGCTGTAGTAGTAGTCCTTTGATCGGAGCCTTCAGTCTGTAGGGAATTGATACTATAATAAAGAGGTGCCCGTGAAATGAAGTGACCTCTGACTTTACAATAAGTATTCGTACGGGACTATAGTCATTAAGACCCTTCTGGTTCCGCGAGAGGGGAAATAAAATACGAATATGCGCTGCAATAGACTTCAAGGTTAAGAAAGAGGGAGCTACTACAAGAGATGCGTAGGACGGGCTCGTACTTGTTCCAAAGAGCAGCAGTTCATGGACTCTACTGGTACGACTGAAAGTACGTGGGACGATCAAAACTACTAGTTTGGCTGATCGGAATGATAAGATCAAGAGTGATAACTAAGAGGACCGTCTCCACGTCGCAGAATGATCGCAGGTCGTGAATGGTTCGGGACAGAGAAAAGAACCAGCCTTCCAATCACTCTTTTCAACCCATTGGCTTTCTTTCCTTGTCTGCGCTTGATGCATGAGGCAACCTGGAAGCGGCAAAAGCCTTGCTTATCAACTGCTTCCGCTCTGATTGGCATCATTATGTAGTTGAGCGCTCTATCCAGTAGGTGGTTTTGGAGAATCGGTTTGGGGCCTCCCGTAAACCAGAAGGTCTTCATTCAAGCGCAAGCACGGAGCTGGGGTTTAGTGAAAAGAGGAGAAGAGCTTCTTCGTTGAATCAGTGGGCAGCCCGTGGCCCTTTCAAAGGTCTAGTTCCATGCATGCCCTGGAACTCCTTCCCTGAAGTCCAGGTCCAAGCAAACGAGACCAATGAATGGAAATAGGGATGGAAGGGGACAGCAGAGAGTCTTGATTTAAGTGGAAGCAGACAAGAGGTCCGAGTGAGTAGAGTTCATGGAAAGAGTGAATGTGCCTCAAAAGAGCACTCAAAAGAGGACTCGTAAGTGGCTTTTCTTATTCTCGAAACGCACTCTTGAAATGGAATGCGCACAGTTCTGATTCTCATTTATGATTCTCTTTTCACTATAACGAAAGCACATCAAAGTGGGACTGAAAGTGCTCAAAGCATTTCTGATTCTCTTATCATATTCTCTTTTCTCTTTCTTGGAAGAAGGGCTACTGGTATTACATCAATCACTATGTGAGTCAAATGCACAAATAAGGGAAAGGAAAATTCAATTTCTTTTTTGGTTTAGTGTAGTAGTTGAGCCTATCTCCCTAATATCTACAAGAAATTCCAATTATGTGAGGCTTCAAACCGTTACGTGTTCGATTGAACACTAGCTGCGCATTGAATGATGGCAACTACCCTTTTTTAACCCCCACCAGAAGATAGACTGAACACTTGAATTAGGGCAACAATCTTTTTCACCCCCGCCCGAAGATGGACTGAACACTTGAATTAGGGCAACTCCTTTCCCCACCCGCCTAAATATAATATAAGTAAGTTGAACGACTGAACACTAGCTGCACCTTTTTGAGGGCAACTGCCTTTTTCACCCCCGATATTATATTAAGGGGAAAGAACGATTAAGGGGAAAGAACGACCTAACTAATAGCAGCCTAAGAAGCCCCTCAAGAATCAAAAGAGATACCCGAACCCTATAAGGATTCCCTTAAAACTGACTAAGGCGAGAACTGAATTTAGTAAGTTGAGTAAGTTGTAAGTTTAGTAAGTTGAGTAAGTTGTAAGTTGGCCCTAATATAATATAAGTTAAGTTGTATCGTCAGCCTAATATAATATATAATATCAGTCAGTTGCTCGAGCATTATCGTATGCGCCCTAATAATATATAAGTCACTTGCCGCCCCTTTCTTTATAGTTAATTCAAGAGTAGCAATAGTTGGTAGATCTTTCTCCGTTTGGTTCAAACTCTTTCCCTACTCTTCCACTCTTGAGCAAGACATTCTTCCTCTTTCCAGTGCCTGGTCCAGCTATCGCAAACCGATAAAGCAAAGCAAGAAGTAAACCGAGCAATGAGTAAAGATAAAAGAAAGGGTGAAGTGATACCTACTGGACTGCCAGCCGGTATTGGTGCCCCGTGCGACCCTCTCCTTTTCAATCCCCCGCTCGGGCCTTCCTATACCTAAAGAGGAACGGATAGTGCAAGTATCTCAGCTGTCTTCTTCCTCTATGTTCTGTACCTTTCCTAAGCTCTCTTCTCTCTCTATTCTTTGCAAGGCTCCTTTATTACGTCGATGTTGCTCTAACTGTAAGATATTCCTTTAGGTCCATCCCTGCAAAACTTATATACTTATAGTAGTTGAGTGAATGGAAGGGCTGAGTGTAACGACAGGATAGAAATACTGATAGCGAGATAAATGAATCAACCCCTTAAGTATATAATGAAAGGGAAGAGAAAGAGCATTAGTAAAGAGGGAAAAGATGTGTCCGCCAATTCGATTGAATTAAGGGGCAATTCAAATGCTTTCAAATAAGAGCCTGGATTTCGGGCGGAAACCACTTTAGATAATAGGAATGCTTAGTGACATTCCTTGCCATAGACTTCCCCCTAACTCTGCTTGGTTAGTCTATCTGTCGTGCTGTCGCTCTGTTCTTAGTAGGAGAAGACTCGAAACCAGATACGTTCGTTCGGTCATTTAGCACGAACTTCACAGCCCTAGCGAGAGAGGCCCTCACCTTTGCCAGGTGCCCATCCTATTTATAGATCCCTTTCGTACTTTATACCTCTGACTTCTGGTACCCTACTTTAGGAGCAGTGGATTGGGATTGGCTCCCTGAGCGACCACCCGGAACATGAATTTATGGGCTGAGCTAGTCCGATTGAGGCTTCGTTCCTGTATTTAATTTATGAGCGTCCGATTGAGGCTTCGTTCCTGTATTTAATTTATGAGCGGGGCTGCGACCAACTCATATACATATACCCCTTGGTCTAGTCCGATTGACGTTCCAGTCTTTATTCGTGGGGCCTAGACCAAGGGAGAACTAATAGACTAGTCCCAACTAATAGACTAGTCCCAAAGGTGTGGAAAGTGGCTTCTCTCTTCCCTGTGCTGTCAAAAGAAGGGAGTCTGCAGACTCTTCATCAAGAGTGATTTGGACATGTCTCCTTGGGCCTATGCGATGAGAACTAGGGCTGAAGATCAAGAGGGCATTGCCAAAAACGAAATGTGAATTGTGTGGAGAGGCCTAAGGGTAAGGGACAGAGTCCATGCTAGCTCAGCAAAGAGTGCTTTCTGTAAAATCAAGCCCCTTTCTGCCTTCCATCCCGTCTATGATAGACCCGAAACTGCAAGCCAAAAAGGTCTTTCCTGCCACGATTTCTAGACCATATGTATTACACCTTGCCCGTCATGGCCCAATCATGTATAGGCCTAGCAAGGCTTGAGGGAAAGAGGGTCCGGTCCTCCTCAGTATCTATCTACCCAAATAGTAAGAGCCCCATTCGATTGATTTCAATATCCAATTTGGTTTAGGTTGGAATCAATTTCTAATCATCTGAATCCCTCTCTTTTCGAAATAGAAACACGGGAATTCGTTGAAAGAAAAAGATTCATCCGCTCGAAGGCTTGCTGACACTTCTCATACCACTTCCTGGAATTCTTCTTTCGAAAAAAGTGTAAGAAAGAGTCTTAGGCACATGGAATTAGGTAACTCCTCCATTAGTCCCTTGAGCTGCTTCCTTAACTCCTCCTGCTCTGGTAGGGACATCCGGTACGGGGCCTTGGCTGGTGGTGTGGCATTGGGCACCAGCTCGATCTTATGATCCACCTCTCTCTTGGGTGGTAGCCTCTTAGGCAACTCAGCCGGCATGACGTCCCTGAAGGACTCTAGAACATCAATCACCTTGGATGGGGCCTCTACCCTTGGCTTATCCTCATCCTCAAACTTCAAGGCTGCCAAGTAGGTGACCTCGTCACGTCTCATGCCCTTGGCCAGCTGAATGGCAGACAGTGTCTTGGACCCTTCCCCCTCTCGTCTCACCGGCACAACACATTGGCACCGTGATTCCAAGATACATATACAGTTGGCAAACGGGACAACAAGGGCATTAATCCGGTCAAGGAAATCCAAGCCAACCACAAAGTAATAATCGTCCAGTGGGATTACCTCGACGCTACGCCCCTTGCTTTGCCACTGCCCAAGTTGAGCTCCCTCTAAACCAAGGTCGGCACCTCTTTTGAGTTTACGGTCTTGATCCATCCGTTGCCCTTCTTTACCTCAAGGCCTAGCTTCCTGGCCGTCTCCTCGGATGCGAACAGGTCTGAGGCACCTGTGTCGACCAGTGCCTTGAGCTTGTGGCCTGCCACCACAATGTCCACAAACATCAGCCCTTTCTTCTTGCTGAACTTCTTGGGCCGGATGGAGCTGAGCATGATTGAACCGAGCTTGAGGGATTCCCTATCTGACTCCTCATCCTCTTTAGAGATGCTGGCCAGCTTAGTTTGATTTGGGCAGTCCTTGATCATGTGAGGGCCGTTGCATAGGAAGCACTCCAGAGGGCCCAGTCTCTTATCTGAATGGACTCTAACCATTCACTCTTTCGGTCGGAATGCCAGGAGAGCCAAGTAAAGCTCACTCTCACCCGATGACACCGGATAAACTGCTGCATAAGCTGTTTGAGGCGTAGTACCACGCTGTCCTTCTGTTCATGGAATTCCTGAAGTGAATGTTCCTTAAGAAAGAGATGGTGTTTCAGTTCATTCCTATAGAGTTTCCAGTACGGGACAAGAAAGAAACTCCTCGGTAGCAGCAGGGACAGAATTTAAGCAAACTTAAGCAGGGAATGCAAAGAGGGGAGCGGATGGCACAAATACGGGAGCGGGCTGTGGGTGCGGAACGAAGAATACTTCTTAATTCTCCGGAGAGGTATGGGGATGATTCGTCTGCTACTTCAGTTGACAGGGCGGATTCCGCTAAGTTGCTTAAAGTGGATACTATGTCTGGGCAGGTCAGTGGGTATGACGGAGGCTTTGTTGCCTATTTATCTAAGGGCTTATTCATACAAGTGATTGCGAGCATATGCTTTCGGCCCGGTCTAGTCTCCTTAGCTATGTCAGTCAGTCTCCGGGCTTGGTACAACTGGGAACGAAGGAATGCCTACTCGCTATCTATAGTTCAATCGCTGATGTTCTATTATAGTTTAATCGCTGACGCTCTATTCGTGACTTCTGCAAGTCTGGGAAGCGGAGATCGACCCGGGACTGGGCCAACTGAAGTCGAACTACTAGGCATGGGGGATATATATTATGTCAGAGGGGGTTCTCGCCTCTAGCATTAGCTGAGAGGACTCCCTACCTCTGACTACAATGGTCGAGTAAGCACCATGATCTGTCTTCTTTTCGTAGGGGTGGAGTCACCTAAGCGATGGAGGAGGGTGGGATAGGTGCGGGACTTGCTGGATAGATAATAGCATGAATAGGAGCCGAGTATGGTGCTGGCGAACTCAATTCATAAGTCTCAACCCAACCCCACCGAAACCTATCTGTATGGGGATTTTCCTATGGGAGCAAAGAGAATATATATATATAAGGAAGTTGGCGCGCGAGTGGGGGCAAGGAACTTGGATGAGCTAAGAAATGATTGAAGAGGCGATTCGGATCTGGGAGACCTGGGCTTTTGGTTCTGAATCGTGCTCGATGACTGAATGAGGAGCGAACGAGAATGAGGAACGGAAGAGTCAATGGTGTACCATTGACGACCTGTTGCTGCAAAGCGACGTGTGAATAAAGGAATATTAGAGCGACTGCGACGTAGTAGAGTGAGCCGGGACTCGTAGGAATGGCACGGCAAGGAGCAGGGGTCAGTAGAGATGGGCTAGGTCCAGTGCCTAGGAGGACTTTGGTCCTCGACTTCTCTGCATCTTCTTAGCTTAGGGGTCCGCGATTACGGTAGTGGTGGACGAAGAGCTCAGAACATACTTCTGAAAAGAGGGAGCAGAACCAAGAGATGAACTCTCAGTCAATGGCTGAAGCCGAGACTTCACTGACACATCTGGAATCTTAAGAAAGAGGACATTCTTACTAGATGCCTGGGAGTATTGACATCTGATCCTTGCACAACAAAGAGCTTCTCTGTCTTCCTACGAAGAGGAGCCCCCCTCTTTAGCCTGAGTTGCCTACTATACAGTATCGGTGAGCCTTGCAGGTCTGATTACCAAGGGAGGTATAGGTTCTGGACTAGCTCATAGTCACGGGTTCCAATTCCCTCTTCTTTCTTGTCTTGTGTGGAGGTTTCGCTTTCTTTTGGATCTTCTTTCTATTTGCCAGGACACTCTTTCTTATCTGATTGACCAGTTGACCTCTGAACGGGAATAATCCTTTGGGACTGGGACTGGTCCGAGTATGGCTCAGGCTCCGTGAGTTGACATCCTCTTCTTCCGAGGAAAGATCCCCATAAACTATGTATGCACTGTGGAGGCTAGGGTTGATTAGGAGCGCTTTCTCTTTCTTCCGAGTATGGTTCTTTGTCCCGGGGATAAAGGATCAGGAATAGGGCAAGGGCCACCTAGACTGACTAGAGAGTGGTACTCACAGCTGGTGCTTTGACTCTTCTTCATCCCTATGCACACAATAAAGAAAGATAAAAGAGAAGGGCGGCACAGACCCTAAAGAACATGGGGGCGACTACCTACTTCTCTTGACTTCACAATCACCCTAACTCAAAGGCCAGGGGAGACACACGTGCCGGATGGATCTTTCTCTGACCTAGCGAATGCAGCTCTTAAGCAATAAGCCCGGAAGTCTTGGCACTTGTGCATCGTACACTTGACTTTATCGTGTAGAGATTAGACTTTAGATGATTGATTGTGCTGACTTATCGAAGAGAGAACTCCGTTGACGCTATATGATGACGAAGAATCAAGTCGGCCCTCATCTCGTCGGATAAGCATTCCACTGGACAAGAGGGTACTCCGCGTTTAGTCTATCTTCCCTGCTCCAGCTATGACTTTGTTGTTTTGTGCTTAGTCACTTTATTCATTCTTTCCCGATTCATCATCTTCCCGAACTTCAATCATCCCCACAGACACTCTCGGGCTTTGAAGTGCAGCCAACTACGGGAACCCACTCGTCCATTCTTCGCTAGCTTCAAGGGATCATCCGAGTCTGTAGTGACTTCTCCAGATCCCGAGCATTAATGAGAACTAGTAGCCGGGGCGAGTTGCTTTATCTTTATCTCTTCCCATTTGGCCCCAGCTTATTCCGTGCCCCTTTGTGACTGACGAACCTAGGAAGATTGAAGACTCGGGATCCGTAGGGGAGAAGACCAGACCAGACCTAGGAAAGAACATATCTTCTCTCGGTATAAGGCATAGCTCAGCATTCCATAAGGATAGGTGCTTTGCCCTTTCTCCAGACTTGCTTGAGTGAGACCTCAGGATAGTTCATTCAGGGTGGCCCATAAGCTTAAGATAGATCCACTTCCGGGAGAGAAAGAGAAGAGGGGTGGATCAAATTCAATTCCAACGCCACTCAATCTTATGTTATGGAAGATCATAAGACCTCTCTCCAAAAAAGATTCTGTGGAATCAGACCCGTAGTCTCTCGCCTCAAAAGAATAGTAAGCAAGATAGAGGAACTTGGCCCAGCTACCTGACTCATTCGATTCTGACATCAGCTCTTGGGTCCGCTTCAGTTAGTTCAGCTAATTCTCTTTCTTCTGCCCCCATAGGATAGTGTGATCCAATCCATCTGCTCGGCTACCCACCCCTTTGAATTCTCATGTCTGCCGCGGGGCTACTACCAAGAAGACAGAGGAGAGACTGACTGACTATAAGAGAATGCTATGCCGCACGGGCCCTTTGCTCCAGTAGCTCTCGGTGCCAAGAATCCAACCATACTGATAAGTAGTAGTAGCTAAGAGGATAGAAGTAGCAGAACCAAAGGTATTTGAAAGAGGGAGAATCCATTTGCTATAGATTAGAAAGTAGTAAGTGCACGGTAGGTCGGCCCAGACTAGAGTGAGGAATGGACAGCGTAAACCTAAGCTCAAGTAGTGTGATTTACCGATCTGCTCGGGTCGTCGGCTCAATTCACATAAAGAGTCAAGAGCTGCTCCGCGCGATAGGTTCTCATCATCCAATGCTACGGTAGGCACTATGCTCTGGGATAAGACTTGGAGACATCTCGCCCCTTGCTGCTCCGCACCTTCATAAGTCTCAGACTCTGGGACCTCAGTAGAGCACTGGTGCACCGCTAAGCCCTGCGCGACCTATCTGATCCAGCAGGCTACCTCGCTCGGTAAACTCTTGCGCCAGCACCCCCCTTTTGCATTGTAGTTATGCGAGTCTATCCTAAGGGGTGTAAGGGGTGGCTGCTATAGCTCCAGTGGCGATCTCTCTACCAGGAGGACGGGAAGGAATAACTAGAACATAAGGAGAAGGATAAAGAGAGGAAAGAGTGTAGTACGGCAGGCTTTCTCATCGGGGCGAAGGGAGTTGATCGGGGCACTGTGCTGGCTTTTTCTTTCTCATCTGACACTGGCTCTTCTTGCATTTCTTTCTTTCTCCCGATATGCTACTCTTTCCTTTATATAAAGAGTCAGACTCGAACAGACGAAGGTAGTCTATCCCGGCCCAGCTCTCAGTGCGGGGTATCAATTTGGCAAAAAACTATAGTAGTCTTGATATTATTGATTGGCACCGTTCTCTAGCCCTAAGGAAAGGTTAGATAAGGATGAGTACACGAAAGAGCATTAAAAGGAGCGTCTGACCATTTCTCTTCTCTTTGAGGGCATAAAGAAAGTGGGGCCTATGGGGTCCCTTCTACGAATAAGCAAGGAGTAGGCGCACAGACCACTCTTTTACCAGGAATAGTGGTCTCTGAGTGTGGGATTTCTTTATCGGGAGACTGTCCCCGTAGGACTCGCATAGATAAGGCAGCACAGCACGGTTAGAGAGTTCTCTAACTTGGATTCGGCGGCTAAAGTCAAGGGCTTTCAGAATGACTTGAGTTCGGGCATCTGTCAGTAGTTCTTCTTCTCACGTCAGCAGTATCCGAATGCAAATAGTTTCAGGGCTCGACTACCAGACCTGCTCACTGGAAAAACTCAGATAGGAATTAGCAAGGGCATTAGCAAGCGCATCTGATCCATCCCATCCTTTTTTGATAATCTTTTTGAGGGAAGGAGTAGGTAGGGATTCCCGGGGAATGAACCTGAACCTAGTCGCTGTGAGAGTCTCTGCTCACGGATGGATGCCAAGCCCAGTTGCACTTTAGGAAGCCCATGCAGATGCCGAGCTAACATGCCGATTGAGTCCGCTCTTGGATTTGACTCCTGGATCCTTGTGAGCGCAGTATTTGTTTAATGAGACTCTCGATGGGCTCACTCGAGAACCAGACCTATTATTGAAGCTACGAAGACTCCCTTGATTAAGCCCTGAGAGAAAGAAAGAGACAGATAAAGGATCAAGCTAAAAGCGTACCACGTGCGTCTGGTTTGATTGCCCTTAAGTGAGATCAAGAACCCAAGCACTTTCTGGACTTCCTAGAGTAGATCTTCCCCCTCCTATCTCCCTCCTGTATTGGATTACCTACATGGCACCTTTTTGAGTCTCAAAGGGATCCAGAACTAGTAGAACTAGATAAAGAAGAAGTCGAACCCTTGAGCGCCCAACTAGCTAACCTCTTACTGGTACCCTTTCAGCCCGCACCTATACCCTGATCTTCTTCTACGTTGGTCCCCTCGTTCCTCACTTCTCTGGCACTTCTACGTCGGTCCCCTCGTTCCTCACTTCTCTGGCATCAGATGAGTCGTACGCAGATGCGGATCCTTCTCTTTTCAGTCGGGCTAAGTGCTCTCCAAGCTAAGTAGCTCTAGCATATCCGCTTTCACTCCCGCAGGTCAGGTACCGCTACGTGGGCTTTCAATTCCCCAGATGCTGATGCTTCCAGGTTGCCTCTTGTCCGACCTCTCCTGGCGCCCGACCTCATGCTGCTGTTCAGTCATCCTTCTCCTCCTTTCCCCTCGCCCAAGTTCCTTGAACTATCAGACCTATGACCATCTTTGAATGAAGAGCTGTGCGCCTCCCTTTCCTTCTTCCCTTGGTGTAGCAGATACTAATTAAATCAAATCATCCCCTCGAGAGAACTCCTCCGTATAACTCCACTCTCTAAGTGCCCCCCCTCTTAATAAAGTGCTCAATCCCCTTTTACGGGGACTCTTTCTTCTCCTCTCAGTGCGATGAAGAACCGTTAGTCCAACTTCTTGCTATCATAACTCTTATGCCATCTTTCTCTTTCAAAGAATGGTAGGACCTTGAAAGAACCTGCAAAACCACGTAATTCAACATTGAGTATTGTCGGGAGGGACCTCAAATCAAGCATTTAGGAACCCCGGATAAAATGAGTCAAATGCCTCAAGGCCACTTTTCTGTGTTCTGTAGTTTCATCCTGAAGTTGCAGGGGATGTAGCTTGGGATGGGGTAGGGATAAAAAGAGGATAAAGGACCTATTCCAGCCTCGTCCAAAAGTAGAGCTTGAACCCACCTGGGGTCTAGTAGGAGAGGAGTGCGAACCACTGCATTTTATATAATCGAGATGTGCTACTAAGCTAAGCAGCTCAGGGGTGAAAGCATCAAGAGAGAGAAAGGCACAAGTCTCACTCTTCTCAATGATTCCTTGAAGTGTGTCAAGTCAAAGGAGGATCTCTCTGAACAGAACAAGTCAGAATAGCATAAAGCCATTACATTAGCATTACTGCCCAATGCACTATTTATTCGATATCCGATCAAAGCAATTGAAGGTTTCTCTCCTGGGTCTAGCGCACCCAGTTCTCCAAGACCATCTCCCCACTTCGGAATTTATCCCAGCAGCCCACGGAGCGGTGATCCCCTTGAGTAAAGTAAGCGCTAAACTTTCTTAGGTTTTCCACGACCTATCACTGGAAAGGAGTCCGGAACAGTAAATTCTGCCCTTTCTCAATGAGTAGCCCGCTTCGCCGATCTTTCATTAATACTTCCACCCACTCTAACGAATAGATTTAGGAAAAGACTAGCGGTCAAGCACACCAGTGAGACACCATCCACGACTCAATAAAGCTCTAAAGGCCCACTAGAGAACAATGATTCGAGGCTTTCTTTATCTGCTTTCCCTTACCGCGTAGTGGGTTGATATAATATAAAGAGTCTAGTGTAGGGCACACTGAGCGGGAAGCTTGATTAGTGCCACTCAAAGGTAGTACTGAGTATGCGACTCAAGAGAGAGAGACATGGCATCTCGAGCAGTTCAAGGAATCCCAGTCAAGGAGCGAACTAGTGACGCATGCCAGCGACTGTCTTAGATTAGATGAAAAGCAAAGATAGCAAGCAACCAGTAGTAGTGAAGAGCGAAGGGTAAGGAAGAAGGACCCATCGGTCAGCGGGCGAGCATCTCCTTTAAGCTTAATAAAGTAAGGGTTCCCCATATTGGAATTTTTATATGAGAGACTGAGGGGGGAGCCTATTAAGCCTTGGGGTCCACTCGGCGTAGCACCGCGGGTTTAATATAGAGTTCTTCAATTCCTGCTGCTCCTAGCTCTCGAAACTCAAGTCTTCATTCATGCTTCGTAGCTCGGTCATTTCTAAGGCAAGGCGTGCCACTCGTACTTATAAACTAGGGTCGTAGCTCGGGTCCAATAACTCATTTCTTCATTTATCAACTTGGGGTCCGTCCGCGCTCGGGCCATACATGCCAGGCATCCCTCTTAAGTCTTCATTCTTTAATTTCAGTCTTCAACTACTACTTTTGCTTTACGTCGTTGCACTCGTTCCTCCTCTGAATGCGTAGTGGGAGAGGCGGGATTTGAACCTTTACGTCGCTACGATCCGATCTTTAGCCCCGCGCTATTTAAAGTCGTTTCGCGGGCTGAGCGTATCTATTCTCTGCAAGACGCGCTCACTTCTTTCAGTTTCTTCTTCTATAATAAGAAAGAGAAAGAAGTGAGCGGAATGCAATGGAGCGAAGCCCTAGAAGAATTCATAACTTCAATTTCAATGCTTTCTGCACGACTGGTCCTTTCCATTCGTCTGATCGAAGCCTGCCACCAAAGAATAATCATAATAAGGAAGTTCGAGGCACCTACCAATCCTAGAGCTTCCTTCCATCCCTTCCACTCCTAGCTAGCTCGGGCGGGTCAGCTCACAATTCTCCCGAAACGGAAACCCATGAAAGAGCTCCATTCAAGGAAGTGAAGCGGAGGAGACCCATCCAAGCCCATTAAAGGAAGTGAGGGAAATGCTAGGAACCGAACCCATTCAAGAGCTGCGAAGGAAACCCAGAGGTTGGTTGGAGCGAGTGAGATTCTTTATTAATGCCCAGGTACCGGACGAGTGCTTTCTTTGCAAAGATGGGGGGGCAGGAGTGCCACATGTCCGATAAGTTTGGGACGGGAAGGAGATGTTCCTTGCGACTTTATCGTAGTGGGCGTCTTCATTCATTAATTTCAGTCTTCGCTGCTTCTTCCTTCGCTTCCCCTTTCATTCATCGAAAGTGGTCTTAGTGGTCTTAGCTTAGATCCGCATAGTTAATCGGACTACGCATCGAGTTCACTCTTCTATTACTTGAATTGAACTCTGATATTATATAGAAAGCAGAAAGACCAACTGCAGAGCTCACTTCTTTCCTTTCATGGCACTACTGGCCGAGGGCAGGGCTTCTGCTTCTTCACTTCGATGCGACAAAACAAAGCGACTGAAAGGTGCGGGTCTGCTATATCAAGTTCCGAAAGTGCACTAAGCGGGTTCAATTCCATGCCATACTTTATTTTGCTCGCTCCCAATGGAATGCCAATGATTGATTATTTGACCGACCGTAGCGTACCTAAAGAGAGAGGAATGAGAATAGCCACTTTCCAGTTTCAATTATCAGTTGTAGAAAGAAAGTTTCACCAGTGAGAGAGGAGCCGGTGGGTCGGTATAGATATAGATAGATATAGACGTCGTCAACCTATGGTAGGACTAGTAGGACATGCCAGGAAGAAGTCTCCTGCCTGACTGACCTGCCCCAGCTGGACTGATTATGCCTTAGCTGCCCATGAACCATAGGGCTGAAACCCATTCCGAGCCCAAGAACGTGGGGGTGTGGGGTACTCTGGTACTGGGAAGGTACTGGGAAGAGAAGGAATTCAGTTAGAAGAGATGGAATGATCAGTTCTAAGTTGGCTTGGCATTGACTCGTAATCGCTCGCTCCGATGAAGACTTCAAGTAAAGAAAGCTCCGAAGACTTATCAGATGGGTTGACTAAAGAAGGTCGGCTTGGGCTCAAGTGGGAGATCAGAGGTCGGCTCCTTTAACTTCTAAGACGGGACAGAGAAGACTAGGCGGGGAATCTATGCCATCAGACAACTCGATCGGTCCATGCCGAGGAGGACCCCACAGTTATCGGACCCCTCCTCCCATTCCCGGAGTTCCCACTAGTAGCTTCGATCGGACGAATGGAAAGCTGGCGTACTCGGCATCAACTACTGCACCTCGGATCCCTGAAGAATGAAAGACCTGCCCTCTCCTGGCAACTTATTCTTTAATTATTCAATCAGTGGTATCCCAGCATCTAAGCTTTATCAATTCATAATTAACTTCGATCCTAGCTTTCTAATAAGAAACGAAATCAGTATCTAAAGACCCACGTAGCGGTAGGTATGATGGCCGGGATGGCGGGAGACCTTTACGACGCTGGTCAACGATGCGGAAAGTAATGGCGTAGGTTCGAATCCGTTTCTTGCTCGTATCTTTGCTCTATCCCACTCAAATTCATTCATACCAATCCTAGAGTAAGAGGCGGATCAGAAGAAAGATCTTTCGCGGAATGGAATGCATGCCGAAGTGAAAGTTCCCAGATCGAATGCATGCCGACAAATGGTTCTACCCGGATCTCATGCATGCCGAAGTGAAAGTCACGAAGCAGCATCCACAGAATATTTGAATGCCGAAGCAGCCCAGAAGAAGAGCGGGGAGATCAAATAAAAGAGAACTCTGAAGAAGCATGCCTGCTTTGATGCGTCCCATGCAGCCCAGCCACTACGTATTTATATAACTAAGCCATTCCCGAAGTCGGCATGGACTACTGACTTTTGCCCGCGACGTTCACTTTCTTTCTCTGAGCTCGCCCTAGTTCTTATGGCAGGTAATGGCATTCCAAGTTATAATACAATCACTCAATCTCAATGAAGCATGAATTTCATGCAACTCAGAGCTCAGGTCGCTACTTCTTTAATTCTTTCTCTGCCTTCCCATGGCGGTTGGCTGAAAAGCCCGGTCCGGTTGCCCTCGTTCATTTAGGAATCTAAACTATCCGTCTCCGCTCGGGTCTAAGCACCTACTGGACAGGTGTGGTGGAAGAACCAAGTCAGCCCTCTCCTGGTGCTACGTCGACTTCCCCGCCTTCCCACACGTCATGAACTTCATGAATCGGTCGATCACAAGAGCACAGATGGCTTCTCCGCATTCGATGAGCGTAGCATGGATGACTGCCCCTTAACCAGAGAGTTGAGACATCTTATTCCCTTGTCCTTGACATAGCATTCCGCACGACTAGCCTTCTCTAACCTATTCTCACCCCTTCTAGAGCCAAACTACCACCCTTCCTACCTACTACTTTCCTTTCCCACTGGCATAGCACGGATCTTATTTTCTTAATTCTTTATTTAATGACTCGCGTGAGCCTCTCCTCCGGCTCCTACTGCTCCGTGGGCTATCTAATCTATGCTCGCTACGCTTCTTTCCTCTATACCCATTCGAAGGCTTCGCTAACCTCTCAAGCTCTACACCTCGAGACCCTACCGCACCTAGCGGGTTTCAAATAGAGTTCCCTCGTTCCTTCACCTTTCCACACAGACTCTAATGTGAGGTCTACCGGACTTCGAGTTCCTCACACCATCCATCTATCTTGCATGTCCAATGTCCCGGCACATGATACGAATAATCACCATTGCACTCTGACCACAGTAGGTAGACCACTTCCCTCGCCTCTCAAATAGTTAGATTGAGTGAGTGACTCTTAGCCATAGCTTGAATAAACTCTACCACCTTTATGGACTCCGCTCGTAATCCCCATCAGGTCCTATAATAGCTCTCCACTCTCTCCTTTGCAAGGCTAGACCACTCCTAGAACTCCCATTTTCTACTCTTGTATTGGATAGAGAAGACCCACCCTCATTATTCTACTTATCATATCACTACTGGCCCACTAGCCCTCGTCAAGGTATGCCCTATTTTCACTTTCTAATAGAAGCAGAGCAGAACTCGAATGCAGGAACTCGGAATGAATGCGCTATTATTTTATTTTAATGCCAGTGAGATTCACTCTCCGGTTTAGGCAAAATAAAGCTTGGGTATAGTTCTGCAGAGCTTCCATGCCCACCTTGCCTTGCCAGTGAGATGAACGAGGAACCCAATGATCCCCAGAGGCGGGTTTCAAATCGAGATCACCCGCAGCGAGAGCCATACGTGCCATGGTCAATATATATGGGGATAAGGGGATTCGAAACCCATTGATACCATTCATTCAACTGCCCCGTGGGACCGCTCCGTGGGCTTGCTAGCGTAGATAGGGACAGGATGCTTTGACTGGATTCCTAGGAACGGGACGGGTTGATGGGCTCGGGTAGATGCGTGAAGAGAGGCGAGGAAAGAGTCAAACAGGTGAAGCGTCTGATTCAAGCTATCCAGGGCGGGGCTAAATAAAGCAGTTTAGTTTACCGGTCCACGAGAGCGAAGGCAACGTCCTAGCTTCTATGCCATTCCTATGAAAGAAGCACTAGCGTCCCATCCCATCTTAGGAAGGGCACGAATCACTACTGCTGGGATGAGAACCAATGAGACCGCCCCGTGGGGCAGAAAGAACTGGTATTAGCGTTCAAGAATGCGCATTTATGAACAAGCCTAGCATTCCTTAGAGGTGGGACAGCTAGCCGATGGGCATGAGTGAGAGGTCTCACCCCTTCCCTTCCCGTCCTCTGCGTGAAGCATGGAGTTGTATTTTATCAATCACATGGCCCTCAACCGGACCCCTATTTTCCCTCTCGCTATCGCTCGAGCTCTATCTTTGATACCCTCTCGCTATCGCTCGAGCTCTATCTTTGATACCCTCTCGCTCCTCTCTTTCTTTTGTCGCACAAGTCAAGTGCTGGAATTGAACCCTTAACCCATACCTTTCTATTCCACGTCGTTGCACTCGTTCCTTCATCTGGACTTGGGATGCCCGGCTCTACAAAGAAAGATACTCATGGAAGGCGCTTTAAAGAGTCAAGTAGCTATCCGCCCTAATAAACTATAAACTATAGGAGTGGCTCAGCTAGGAGGGGAACGAGACAAGTAAAGAGGAGTGGGCACCAAGGGGAGCGCCTAAGGAGTAGCTCGGGAACCTCTCTTCCAGGCTTCTTCGGTACATAGGAGTAGATTGATCTCCGCTAATAGGACCGGATGCACTCCTTCGCCTTTCCTTATTATAGTAGCGAAGGATGCATTATCAGTTGTGGAATTTATCGTATGCTTGGATGGATATAGTCATTTCTGAATGGTTGAACGAATCTGCTCATGGGTTTCCTTCGCAGCTCTTTCATGGGCATCTGAATGGGTTCACTGAATGGGTTTCCTTCATTCCTCGTTTCGAAGTTGAGTACTTTAGTTTCAGACTGACCGTTGGCTTACGACGCTGTCGCTTGTTCCTCGTGGTAAAGTGGGGAATTCCTCGAAGAAGAGAGTGGAGTAGTTCTTTATGGCCCCGACCATGGCACGAGAGAGATGGTTGACTTAACGAGGGACAGGCCCACTAGGATGCTCGCCTTTCTCTTTAATGAATCGCTGGGCTCGTTCCTGGGCATTGCTGCTTGGAGTCGTATTCCTCTCCGGATCCTTTGTAGCACCGATCGCAACTAGACTATAGCTCTCCGGACCTCTGGAATCTCTCCTCTCCTACTGCCTCGGATATCTCTTTACCCACCCGGAGCCCTGCATGAGAGTTCTGCGCCTCCGTTGGCCCTAGATGCATGGACCGATCGAGAAGCTTGAATTTAGGCCCACCTCCCACGTGCACTTATTTTTAGCGACCGATCGATTCGTCCCTGGGCGGCGCTCAACTTTCTTCGCGCGAAGTTCAAGCATGGTCGGTTAGTCGAATGGAAGCATGTGAGGAGCGACTTCAAGGATGAGAAAGAAGCGAGCGGGATTGGAATAAATCACGGGTGTCTTTCAATAAAGTGATAGGAGTGGACAACGGTAGTCAATTCAGTTCATGAATCGGAGTTCCCATCGCATCTTTACGACGCTAGCGCTTGTTCCTCTCCAAGCTTACTTCAGCTGGGACTCTTGGCAGCCTAGCCTGGATTCGTATATCTATAGCCTTTGCTGGGCTTTCCCTGGCCCTTTGAACGCCTTAGAGACCTGAGACCCTAGACCCGGGCAGCCAGCCTAGAGTTGATTGTTTTAATTAAGTTCTGGCCCGATCGAGAAGTCAGTCAGATGGCCCGCTAGAATAGAGCAGAGCCCCTTTAGCCCCTCCTACTTGGATTACGAAGTTGGAGCCCAGTCCTAGGAGCGGTGAACTACGAAGCTAGTGGAGTGGGCAGGAAGGGCATGACGACCCCGACTACTTTAATGGTTCCCCTCCCTCGAGGCATACCAGATCTGTGGAGCGCCTAAGGGGGTGGGTATAGGAATCGCAATTCAAGAACATTGGTATTGTTGGTCTCGTTCGTAAAGTTGCTTTCTTGAACGCAGATTCACACACGCTACTTTCTCGTACTAATTCCTACATTAGCTAAGGTGAGCCTTCAATGCCTGATTCACACATCATGTCTCAATTTGTAGGCAGGGCTGGCCTGGACCTGGACGGCTTCATGAGCACGCACCACTGTAAAGACCGGGCTGCTTTATTGGTCCCATGAGCACGCACCACTTTCATTCTTGGTTCTCATCCGCGCAGTACCAACTCTCGATCTCTGCTGCTGCGGCTTCAATCAAGTTCATGTTGCGCGTGGGCTTCGTTCATTACGTCGCTACTTCTACTCGGCTTAACTTAGGCTAAACTCGGCTGGGTATAGTGACGACTTTACTTAGCGTACTCGTACTTGGCGCTCACTTCTTTCTTTAGAATCTGGTGTCTGAGACCACACCACTGATTTCTTTAATAATGTGTAGCTATCCTCGCTCATCAGAGGCGGAAGAAGGGGATAATTGAGCATAGATCGATAAGGACGAAGCGGATAGTGGGAACGAAGGGAAGGTCAGGAGTTCAAGTAACGAAGCGACTAGTGGGCCATGCCGAAGTGAAAGTCACGAAGCGAAGCTACTAGCTCGGGCGGGTCGTAGATGCCTTCGTATCCCGAACCGAAGCAATGAAGCTGGGGTAGTGGCATGGTCTTTTCTATTGGATTGGTATTTTCTATTGGATGCCTTCGTATGAGACTACTTTATTCTATGCAGGGCGGGGCCTAAATAAAGACGTATAGTGACGCCCAAACTGCTCTAAGCTTCATTTGAAACCCGCGGTCAGACTCTACCGATCGAATTCAAAGTTCACTCGTCTTCATTCGCTTTCTTGAACGCCATACTAATAGGAAAGGAAGGGAAGGAGATGCCAATGCCACTATTGCCCCAGCTGGATGCAAAGGTATAGTTCCAACCCTCCACCTTAAGTCCACGAGGAGACTTGCACTGGTAAAGAAGTCAAATGGGATTGATTTGGAAGGCCCACTACTCTTCTTGGCCGCCCTCCCTTTAAAACCCTACGTTGGTTGCTTTGCTTCTTTTCTTCCGGTCCCTCTGGTGTCTTAGTTTAAGAGTTTATGAGTCCCTCCTCTTCGTTTCCTACCACAGCACTGGTGTTAGATGTTGGGGATGGCGGGATTTGAACCTACGAGTTGGTGTGTCGACGTTTCTTAGTTTCTCTACACCCTTGTTGGTTTCTATAGGGATCTGAGTTTGACTAGCATTCTTGTGGATCTTTCTTCTTTATGCAAGTCCGATCTAGAAGGCGGGTTTGCTCGCTGACTTTCCCTAGCGCACCAGACTACTTACAGCCTCGACCCAGATTCATCTTTGGTGGAACGACTCCTATAGCGGGCCAACTCCTATAGCGGATTTATTGGTCATTCGCTTCTTCTGCTCATTGCTTGGTGCCGGGAAGACCAGGAAGAAGCTTGGCTTAATTAAATAAAGTAGAATAAGCTTAGTCAAGGGTTTAATAGAGGGTTAGTTGAACCAATAGAACTCTAAAGTAGAAGAAGCTTAGTAAAGGGTTTACGTGATGCCTTTCTTAAAGAACTCGTAGTCGCGTAGAAATGAAATATTTAATGAAGAGGAAGAGTCAGTCCTAGCGGTGCGATCAGCCTAGAGCAAAAAGAAGAGTTCAAACTTCGCGAGAGAAGGCCCACTACGCCTAGTCCTGGCTCTTCTAGGACAGAGAAGTCGAATCATGAAGGGTAGAGTCTCAGGTGACGACGGCAGAGTTCGCGGAGCGTTGCAAAATGTTAGAATTATTTTAGTCATTGTCACGCAATTATGCTTGCCGACTCCATCTCGGATTTCATTGAAATAAAGTTAGGATTATTATATAGTCAGTTTCAATTTTACCTCCCCTACTTGGATCTTCTCCCAGTGAACCTTTTGAGCTTTCATTCCGATCTTAGGCCCTGGAGACCGGCTAAGCGGGACCGCAGTCCACTATTGCGAAGCACTCTTGGGCAGAACTTTCTCGATCAACTGGAATGAAAGAACGTGGTCTATAGGATAGATCTTTCTCTCTACATACCACTCAAATTTGAAAAGCTCTACATACCACTCCCATAAGGTCTAACAGTGAAAATGAAAAAAGAAAAGAATGAATTTGAATTCATATTTCTTTCTCTTCCCTTTCATTATATACTTAAGGGGTTGATTCATTCTGTTCTCTTCCCCGGGATAATAGGCTTTCGCTTGGCTGACCTACTTGCTCCCTGGGATGGGGACCTCCTTGCGTTTCGCTATGAAGCAAACAATTGATCATTTGGTGCTCTATGCGACTACGAGGATCTCCTTCCTCGCGGCGGCACCAGCTCTTAGGAGCCCTCACGGTCAGGCCCTCCTCACAGTGGGATATCAAGCCAGCTAGCGAAGAAAAAGATCATTCTACGTGATAAGATAGCGGAGGCGAGGATTGAAACAACATTCTTTCTTCGCAGGGGTCTAAGCATGATTGCTCTTATAGTCATTTCATTCTTTTTTCTTCCGAACATCGATCCGAGTAATTACCATACATAGAATAAATAGAAGGAACTCATTCAATCGGTCAGACTTGCTTCGCTGTTAAGGGCCTATTTTCCTAGTCAACGGAAGACTTTACCGAATCTCCTGGGATAAGAGTTCTTCTTTCTAGGGCTATGTCTTCAATGTCGGCGTAACGACTGTTTTTGTCGGCCTTACGAGGGCGTAGCGTTCCAACTGACTCGAGCTACCTCCTTACCTTTACAGTAATGCTTTCGGGAAGCCTCTTCCCGGTTAAGACCCCCTTTCACACTCTTATCCACATCTACTTAAGACGATTACGCGCATCTGAGATGAGAAGGATAGAAAGATCTTCCAAATGCGGAATCGAAAACATAGCCTTTCCGCCTGGTTATTGAATAAGATTCCCACCCATATTGAATCTCAAATCTCTCTAATATCATCAAATTTGGTGCTTTTTGATCCCCAGTTGCTATGGGGAACAAAGGACGAAATACAATCGATTCCTCCATTTAAGTGGTTCTCGCTTCTCCTTGTTCCTCTTCCTAACTCCTCCCCCGGGCAGTTCCCAATGTTTGGCACTTTCCATACAAAGTGGGTGCAACATCAACTAATTCGCTCATGATCAAATTAGAACCTAAGATCTATGACCATATTATGTTAACTGTTCGTATTTCGTTCATTCCATCGGTATGCTCTCAGGTACCAGTAATTGTGATCCGTTTGCCAGAACCAAGGGGTCTTTCTGTGGAAACCTCCACGAGCAATCGTCGTTTTTTGATGGTTTTTCCGCTTATCACAGCTGCTCTTTCCACACCTCCGGATATCTGGTGCCAAATTCTCGCCCGTTTCCTTATTTCTTTGATAATAGAGTTGGCTATCTCTGTAGCATCGATTATACAAGTTCGTGAAGAGGGCAGGACGAGTGGAATGAGGGAGAGCGGCTCGATCGACAAAAAAAGAAGAGTAGCCCCCTAGAACCTGGCAAAGTCATTATCAATGAATTCCCGAGCAATTCTCAACCAACATATGCGAGAGATTCCCATAAAGATTTTAACACAGAGAATCCTCCTTACTTACCTTAGGAGCGAGATGAGGGATACATCCGGCGAGCGCCGGTGAAGAAGGCAAGCAAAGCTGGAGCTCGGTGATATATTCCATCAAGAGAAAGGAGGTAGACTGGTAAGAAGGCCGACCACATAGGGGGAGCGAACCGAAAAACTCAGCTTTTCGGAGCAGACCAATCTTCCGCACCGCCCCCCTTACTCTCTCTCTATAAAAAAAGCCTGGGGGAGGCGCGAAGAGCTAAGCCACTAATGTCGTGTCGAAGGTTATACCTCATAAAGTGTGTTATATCCTTTCGATCGAGCGAGAACTTCGTTTCCTTCATTGCCCTTTAA
Organism: Kaempferia elegans; assembly: GCA_037974815.1. Lineage (NCBI taxonomy): Eukaryota > Viridiplantae > Streptophyta > Magnoliopsida > Zingiberales > Zingiberaceae > Kaempferia > Kaempferia elegans. Next base: position 35,476 of record JBBPFQ010864371.1, read on the forward strand.
AAAAAGTAAAAAAAGAAGAGCGCTAGGGAAATGGAGAGAGAGAAAGTTGCAGAAGTGCTTATAGATGTGCGAGCGCATCGCCGAAATTTGAAAAAAAACAAAAACAAAACGGCGATGATGGCTAAATATTTGGAAAGAAGGGTGGGTGGGATCGCGATCGACTAACAGGAAAGTCGCACGGAGATATTGGTTCAAATCCAATTCGTGAGAAAAGAGAGAGTTTGAATAAAGCTTTTGTCGCCCCAGGATGGATTGAATTCATGCTCCCTCTTCCAGGTCGAGTATGAAGCCATCTCTAAGGAGACAGTCTGCCAAGTGAGCGCGAAGGTAAGACCATCTCGCTAGTATCTTATTGTTGTTCCAAAGGAGCTTCTCTCTCATTCAGAAAGAAAGCAGAGAATTCAATGTGGGAAGCGAGCTTGCTGCGCCTATCTATGGTAATAGAATCCCGGTGGTAGTAGTTCTTTTTTTCTTAAAAGAGGGAGAAGGTCATTCCTCACCAGATGAATGCAAGGCTGGAATAACAGAACAGCAAGATTTGACTTACTAATAGGAAAAAAAAGCGATTGTTGACTTGTAAAGACGGGAAGAGCAGGGATGAAACCAGAAGGAAGGGATTGGCTTCACGAACGCTTAGCTCAGAACCAAACCTGCAGGCTTTCTCGCATTGAAGGTCTCAGTTGAGGGAATCTATCCCAAAGGTAGGCCCAAGGCTGCTTAATGAGCGCCCCTTGAAAGAACAAGAGCTGCATTCATTCCACCTGCGGGAGTCTCTTACCCACCTCTAAATGTCCCCTTTTGGCTAGTATTCTCCTTCATCTAGAAAGAAAAGTGGGGGCTTAATAGAGCTTGCATCTAAGGCGAGGGAGTGAGATGAATCTCTTTCTTTTCGTCTCGTTAAGTGGCCTTGAGCCTGAATTCTGGCACAAGAGATAGTAAGACTTTCTCTTCTTGCTTCTCTTCTAAGGTGGGGGATTTGGAAAGAATCGCTTTTTAGCCACCCCTGACTATTATATCGTATTTGAATAAAGGTATGTGAATAAAGCGATGTGAGGTCACCCTCGAGGGGAAATCGACGGAAGTGTTGTTAATAAGCGAAATCACTATCGAATATCTTAGTGACTATTGGAATCTTGTTTTTGTGATATTTGTCTATGATCAGCTTCGCCTTAGATCAGAGGGGTCGTAGATCGTTGATGAAAGTTAGTTTGGAAGAACTTCTTCCACTCTTTCTTTATTTGGTTTGAAACCAGATAAGAAATACTATCTACTTAACTCATAAACCTGAGGTGGGTACTGATGCCCGTACGTACTACCCAGGCAGTCATAGTCATCCCCTTTGACTACCTTTACGACAGATACCGTTAGAGCGATCGAAGAGACCCGAATTTCGAGTCATAGCCCTAAATTGAAACGTTAATCCAGTAGCACGACGATCAATTCCAGGAGCAGCAGTCGTTGAAGCGGCATAGGCAGGAAGGGTTCTCTTATCTGGTTTCAACTACTACACTCGCTCCATCAACAAAGCCGGAAACAACAAAGATGCATTGACCAAGAAGAAAGTCCAACTACTTCTATATAAGGGCGTACACCCTTACTCTAAGACTTCCTTAGGACAGTAAGAGGAAGATAGTAAGTAGACCGACCCTCGAAAGGGAGTTCTAACATCCCCTAGTCGAAAGGAAGAAGCAAAGCGAGGCCATTCCGTTAGGGATGTTCTCACCTGTACGTACTATCTTGAACTTGAAGAAGGGGTTGTCTGTGGAATAAAAAGACTGAGTTCTAGCTATGTCTCTTGCCTGTCCTGAGTGGAGGGAATCGGTTTATTCGTGAATAAGCATTTCCCGGGAACTTCTTTGCCATCATCTCTTGAACAGCATTGTAAAGTCCATATAGATAAAGAGGGTCCTCAGCCTCCCCGGTTACGGCATATAGAGTTATTGGAAGTTGGCCCCCTTCGGTCGTTCACTTCTCTTCTAAGGCATAGAGTCGCTCTTAGTCCTACTCTTGCCCCGGGTTTCGATACTTATGAAGCAACTTTTCAATTGAGCTCTTCCGCTTCGTGTCGTGGATCTCTTCAAAAGCTCTTTCCCACCATACCATGAAGGCATTAGGAAAGCTCATCTGAGAGCCCTAAAGGCGCTTTTGCCTACTCTTCGGAATGGTCGGGATGGGCAGAATTACTACTAGAACTTGGCCAAGATAGACAAGATGGCTAAAATCAAACAATTTCATTGCCTTTAGCTCAGACAGCGGACGATTTCTTAAAGAGTAGCTAACCGGGTTGAGGAAGTTCATCATCGGGGGAAGTTCCCGAATAAGCTGTTGTTTGTGATCGCGCTGGTAGGAATGCTGCTTTTGGGTTTACGTTGATCTGAACTTATGAGTCTTCCTATCGTTCTAGGGAACGAAAAGGCATTACAATAGTAGTGGTTGGTGAGCATCAAGGCAAGGTTGAGTGAAGGAATACAATAATTTAGCCAAGGACAAGCACTCGGGAAAAATCTCTTAGCAGAAGGGGGATGCCCCTTAATTAAGCAAAGAACACACCGAAGCTATACAGATTGGAAAAAGCAATTCATGCCCTCAACTTTCTTGGCTATGATTAGAAAAGTCGAGTCAAATGTGCTACTAACTATTCTTGTTGTCGGCAACAAAAATATATGATATTCAGGTTACTTATATTTATTTAGGGCCCTCCGCTCTACCAACTGAGCTATCCCGACCATTTACCATGCATCATCCTGGTCTAGTCTTTCTCTCTATGTAAATTTATGGTACGAGTGAGCCTGCCCCGTCAAGTAAGATGTAAGTTGTAAGTTATTCAAAACGTAGAAAGAAAAGGATCTACCAACAACTTACTTATATTATATTCATATCAAATCAAAGTCTCTGATTCGTAAGCTAGAAAGAAAGTTTCAGTCCATGGCCAATGGTACCTGAACCAAAGACCGGCTACCAGGTACCATTATCTTAGGTCAAAGGATCCAGGAGAACAGGAACGTGAAAGTGAATAGGCGAGATACGATAGAACGGATCGAACCATCTCTTTCTTGAACTCGAGTCCAGGCCTAGAGCACTGCCTTGCCACGCTTTCGAAACCCACTGGGCTTCGGTCTCATAGGAGGTAGAGGACGAACTCAGTGAATGGACAAGACCATTGAGTAGAGAGCCTAACTTTAAGGTGGGTGGGGTCCGCTAGGTTCGTTCTATTGGTGCCACTGATTCTAGTTAGAGATACGCAAAGGGGCGAGTATCAGATCTTTCGGCTGCTAGAAAGGTGCGAGACTTTGAGAATCTCTTTTCAATAAGCTTTAGACGTGGGTGCGTGGAATTATTATATAATGATTTTGATCGTCTTATCTTCCGTATGGGGATTCGTCGATAGTTCTTCGTCCCCACACCCCACCTGTATAGGGACTAGCACTTGCATAGTGGTGATTGGCCATCTACCTTACCTATCTGCCCTATGGCTCCCGGGGATGATACAATAAGTGATGAACCGGATTGTTTTGTTGGTATCGAACGATCTGTACCTATGTAGCTGAAGTCAAGGAGTAGTTTGATCTCCTTATATGAGGAAATGTAGCATGAGTGAGTGGGTTGTTTTGCTCCAAATTCATGGAATGGGTACGTAGCTATATTCATGTAAGAGCTACGTGGTTAGAGTATGCAACCCGGAGTAGTTTGCATAAAAGCATCTGGGATCGTTGTCGCACTTTCTTCACCTGGAACTGCACTTTTAGGACCCTTGAACTGTAGTTGGAGGGATCTGGTACTAGTTTTGGTCGGAAGAATGGTACGAAGAAAGCAACGGAAAGGCCTTCAAAGTAGAACGAATCAGTTTGAGACGAACGAGAGAATATCAGTTTGAGCGGCATTATATTGCTAAAAAGAGATGGAGGGGTCTCGCCTCTTTTCTTTTCAATAGCAATAGAGTCCCGGCAAAGGCCGAGAAGAGTGATCAGGAGCACGTCTGGTGGGATACTATATAAATAAGTAGTTGATCCCGCACATCAATTGAATAGAAGGAAGGAGCCTTCGTTCCAAGCCACCTGCTAAACACCAATAAGATAAGAAAGCACCAAAGAAGAAAGATATAAATAATAAAAATATAAGTGATTGATAAGATTGTAAATAATTCACGTGAAGAAAATAACTACAAGATCGTGAGCACTACACGGAGCCAATAGACACGCCTGTGAGCCCCCCTACGCAATTTACGATTATCCTCAGGCCATTCACTCTACCATGAGACTGGTGCTGGCGATAGCGACGTGGGTAGCCGACCAAATTCTAGAAGAATGAGTCCTCTGGTTGACCTACTGAGCTATCCTTCCCATTTCCAATGCTACATCATAGAAGAAAAGTTCAAGTAATATAATAAATGGTTCGGTGAGAATGCGGTCGGTAAGCATCATCTTCTTTATTATAATAGAATAGTCATAGTTCGGTTTCTTTCTATGTGAGGAAAGTGTCTTAAGGGTCTCCATTTCAGTTCTTTGTGCCAAATATTAGATAAAGAGCAGCTGCAGCAGGCTCCTATCCTTATTTCTTTTACGCTCGACCATAGGGATAGGTCAAAACTATAAATGCTTTCCGAGACGACTCATTCAATATCTTATTCAGAAGAGCCCACTACAGAGCTCGGTATTAAGGAAGTCCCGCACCATGACCTCGTACGCTTAAAACTAAATGCACTCCCAGTCTCATAATTTGACTCACCTCACGGTTAGGGAAGACTTTGAATGGTCCTGGCACACTACTAGTAGACGGACTCCGGTTTTGATAAGAAAGATCACCTTATCTTCTATCTCTCATCGGGCGGGAAAGGTTAGGAAAGGGTACGGGGAAGGGACAAAGACA
>JBBPFQ010864583.1:0-12117 GCA_037974815.1 Kaempferia elegans
TTGATCTTCTGGTGGTAGGTGGAGACAATAGCCTGAAATGCGTTCAATGCAGGTCTCCCCAAAATGGCGTTGTATGAGGAGATTGTGTCCACCACCATGAAAGGAGTTCTCCTGGTTCGCTCTTGATCAAGGGTGGCATCTCCTAGGGATATTGACAATGTGATCATCCCGATTGGTTTCACTTGATGCCCTGTGAACCCTATTAAGGGTGTACTTAAAGGCACCAATTCTTTGTTGTTGATTTGCATATGATCGAATGCCTTTTTAAAGATGATATTTACATAACTTCCTGTATCTATAAATACCCTTTTAATAGTATAGTTAGCAATCAAAGCTTGTATTACCAGCACATTTTAATGAGGGGTCTCAAGATCCTCCAGATCTTTTGGTCCGAAGCTAATGGATTGGTCGTTCATCGTTCCTGCTCGTCCCCACCGAGTGGATTGTTAATCGCTGAGAGTGCATCTTCCGGGTATGATTGGAATCACCATCTGTAGGTTCTCCTGAAATCATGCCAATAAAACCTTTGACAGACTCTCGTGCGACGACTTTCCTCTTCTCTTTTCTCCTTCTTTCCTCTTTCGAGGATGGTGAAAGTTCTCTTTGCCTTTGGGAAGGTTCCTTCTCGAAGTGATGTTCCTTTCCCGTTTGACCATTAGTGATTCTAGGTTGGGTGGGCTAGGAGGAAAGATGTCGGGCATTCCTCTGCCACGTCTTTGAAGTTTTCCTCTTCTTCTGGTTATTCAGCGTATAGCAGTCTTCCGTAGAATGAGTCCTTGACTGATGATACGTGCAGAACCACTCAGGCTTGACTTCAACGGGTGCTTCCTCTATATTCTGGATGGTCCTTCCGAGCAGTCGCTCTTTGGGTTGTTTGAAGGGGTGTATTTCTTTAACCCTAGCAGGGGAGGAGAAGCTTTTCGTTCAGTCCGTGCCTCCAGCTGACTGGATGGTGCTAGCTCCCTTCGCCTTGTGGCTTGGACTTCCTCCACATTGACGTATTTGACCGATCGACCCATGAGATCATCAAAATTTGTTAGTGGCTTCCTCACCAACGATCGGAAGAAGTCTCCTTCTGCATGACCTTGTAAAAAAGCGCTTACAAAAATCTCACAGGTAGCGTCCAGAATATCCAGCGTCATTTTGTTGAACCTTTGGATGTAGACTCTTAATGTTTCTTTTGACTTTTGTTTGACGACGAATATGTTCATGGAGGTTTTAAAATACCTCTGGCTACTGGCAAAGTGTTGCAGGAATATCTTTTTGAAGTCTTCAAAAGAATGGATAGAGTTGGGAGGGAGTTTTACGAACCACCCCTGTGCAAGTCCTGATAGGGTTGTTATGAACACTCTGCATGTTACCCCATCTGCATATTGATGTGGTTGAGCCATGTGCTCAAATTTGCAAATATGATCTTCAGGATCTGTGGATCTTGTGTATTCTGTCGTGGTCGGTGGTCTATAATAACAGGGTAGAGGATCATCTAGGATTTCATCATTGAAAGGGGGAATTTTACGATTCCCCAAATGATCCCTTTTCCCTCCTAACATGACCATCTTTTGGACTTGGGTATTCTCGGCGAACGATTGCTCCGATTCAACCAGTTCTCGGAATCCCCTTAGTGCTACTTGTGAACCACCATTAATCTGAGAGGCCGGTGGCGATGTACGCCTTCGTTCATTCCTCACCGGAGGGGGAGGATGGACTGGCCCCATTGACCCTATTGATTGTTGTTGCAGTTGGTTCACTTGCTCAAGCGCTTCTTTTACTGCGTCCGCCATGATGCGGGACAATTCTTCCCTTGACAATGTGATATGTCCAGCGCCTTCCATGAATTCTCGATTCAAGTAATAGATTTCCCACAGACGGCGCCAATTTGATCCTGATTCGAGAGAACAAATGAGAGTTCTGGCAATAGTAGTTATCCAAGAGAAAAAATTGAGACCCATTTTCTTTATTTCATTGCCCCCTTTTATACACCCTACCTCTATTATACAATCTCGTACAATTAATATACTACATTTAATACAAAACAATTCACGCTTCAATTCTCATCATTATATTTATGAAGGTGATGAGAGCATTAAAGTAGAGGGTCTATAATGAACTTATTATTGGTTCATAGAATACTAAATGATTTGGGGTATCTTTACTGTCATTAATATCATTATGCGACTGTTCATCATTTAGTCTTTTACCACTTCAGTATGGATTAGCATTAATTAGCATTTTTTACCGAACGAGGTCGCCGAAGAGGCGTCTCCCGAGCATCTTCGCTTCCCGAGCAGCCCCATTAGTCGAGCGGGTATTTTTCTCCTACACTCCACATGGCACGCGCGCTATATCACCCCATCATAAATCTTATATAAACTCTTTAATGATTAAAGATTAAAAAAAAAAGACCAAGTTACTTTTGAAATCCCCTAAAATATGATTTATTTTATAAATTTCTAAATCATATTTTTTTACATGTTTATAAGGATCATTTATCCTTTAATCTATTTAAATAATATACTCAAGGTGTGCTAGCAGCTATGGCTCTATGAATTAAATACCATTGAAGATAGAGTTCAAAGAGAAGACGGCAATGAAACGATGAAAGTGTAGGAACCAAGCAATATGAAAGTGGATGATGACATCATGATGCAAGATTTTCTTATTAAAAATAGCACACATTAATGTAATAATAACTAAGGTGATAATTTATTAAATTTTAAGTTTAATTATTAACAAGGTGACCCTTAATTATGACGAACGAAAGAAAGAGGGGAATAGAAAAATTGTGCACCGATATTATTTAGAGAGAAACTTGTGAAAGAGGTCTAGCTACATTCAAACTAAATAAAAGGAAACCTCGTGTGGGGTGCACTTGAAGATGAGATAGGCATGTCGTCAACCAAACTAAATTAAAGGAAACCTCTTTTAAGTGTGGAGTGCACGGGGTTTAATTTGCTTAGGAAGAATGGAATTAGGATTATATTATAAGATAGATTAATTTATTTGGTATAATTTTATATTTATAATATAATAAAATTTAGATTATAAAAGATAATAAATTTTTATAATCTGAATTATAATAATTTAGATTACATTTTAATTGTAAGATTTATATTTCAAATATAACTATAATCTCACATCATCTCATCAAATCAAGTCTCAACAAATTTATTAACGCCAGCTCGCTCGTTGGGCGATGGTTGTCGGTCCCCGCCGCCGACCGCTGCTGCCCGTCGCCAACAACCCACCGCCCATAGCTGATCACCGATAAAGGTCGCAGGATATTTTTATTATTTTATAATAATAAAAATTATATTATTTATAAAAAATAATGAACATCAAATAAAAGAATGTAATCATTTTTATAACTAAAATTATATATAATTTTTTTTTAATCAAATATAGTAATATAATGACTATATTAACCCTAATTAAACCTAACATTAGTATTAATTTAGCAAATTGAAGGGATGGATTTAAAATTGTGAAAATTTTCACAATTTTAAAAGGAACATCTCATTTTTAAATTTTTCAAGGAGGAACTTGTATTTTGTTTTATCCTCTCCACCAACTAACGTGGTGTTAGAAAAATATTATTTGTGGAGTTAGATTAATGATTATTCTTGGGATAATAAATTCAGTCTTATAAAAAAAAATTTATTGGTCACTAGAATAAATAGAGAAGTACTCATAACGAATGATCCAGAACTTCAGTATCTCTTAATTTTGAGCCTCTTTTAAAGAAAAAATTATTACAAATATATGAGAACTAGGAATCAAATAATAACTAGTGAAAAACAACTAATGAATCAAACCTTACCTAGTGAAAAACAACTGAGCAAAACATTTAAAAGATAATACCATTATTATGTTACATTTTAAAAATCAACCCCATTATGATATTAATTTTTAAAATACTGTACTACTTTAGTGCTCTATATAATAATATGTGACACCGTAATAATTGATGAAAATATAATACTAATAAAGTTTTTTTTTTTTTTGAAAATAATGGAATATAGCAAAAGCGATTCGCTCACTGAACTACTAGCTCGAATAATGACTAGTACTTCATAAGGGAGGGTATACTTCTATCTGACTTCTCCCCCTAGATCTTATTGTTGGTAATACTTTATGTATTAGCAATCCGTCCATCCCGTAAGAACCCTTGTTAGTTCGTTATTGATCAACGTGGAAGAGATAAAGAGATAAATAATAAATTACTATTAATAATTAGTATAGATAATTAAAATATAAAATAGGGGACACATTAAATTTTGACACCATAATCTCACACAGTAATCACTGATATTTTAATCATCGCGCATCGAACATTGAAAATGGTGGAATAGAACATTGAGTCCGAGTGTGAAATATTATTTTTCCCTTAAAAATTGTAACGGCTCATGATTATCCTCACGTGTGGAAAAACAAGGAACCTTCACAGAAGCCACGACACGAGGCCTGCAGACCAAGAAAAAGCTTCGACTTTTGGACCCCTCGCCTTCTTCCCCTTTCCTAATTCGACTCCTATATAAACTACCACTCAACTCTTTCCTCTCATCGCCACCGCCTTCTCACAGATCGCTTGCTTCCCCAACGGCCAACGCTACTAGCTATGTCCGGCATTGCTGACGCCGACCTGGCCATCCTCGCCGGCGTCTGCGGCTACCTCCTCGACGATCCTGCCCCCTTCCCCTTTCCGCTGACCGCCGATTGCTCCGGATCCGTGTCCCTCCCTTTCCGCCCCGACGATCCCGACGATATGCTCGTCTTCGGAGCCCTCGCGGACGCCTTCCGCCACGGATGGACTCCCTCGCTGTCGCCCTCGCCCTCATCCGCATCCGGCCCCGATCCCCCCGCTCCGCCGCCGATGTCGTCCGCCGCCAGGGGACAGCACTACCGAGGGGTGCGGCAGCGGCCGTGGGGGAAGTTCGCGGCCGAGATCCGCGACCCGGCGCGCAATGGGGCGCGCGTGTGGTTGGGGACGTTCGAGACGGCGGAGGAAGCCGCCCGCGCCTACGATCGCGCCGCCTACCGGATCCGCGGAGCCCGCGCCCTGCTCAACTTCCCCCACCTCATCGGCTCCGCCGATGACTCCCCCGATTCACCTTCCTGGTCCTCTTCCTCTTCCTCCGCAGAGAAGAAGCCCTCGCCCAAGCGGAGAAAGAGGGCGGCGTCACCGTCTGCGGCGGCTACTGTGTTTCCAGCCGATCAACCGGTGATCTTCCCAGAGCCCTTGCAACGCGCAATCTCGCCCATCTATCGGCAAGCTGAGACTGAACACTAATCATCAAGGTCGACATCTCAAAACATCGTTGATTTGGTGATTCGGAATACGGAAATTCGACGAAAATTGAGCCGAATGCATCGACGATTTGTGCGCGTTTTCAATTTGTTCAATCGTGTTCTTCCCCTTTCAAAAGAGGAAAGCACAATCTGATAACTTTGTTCTTTTATTTAATAATTTTTTTGTCCAACTTGTATTTCCGTGCTGGTCCGCTGTATGTGTAAGGAGACCATACTCTGTTTTTTTTTTCCTTGTCGTTTTTTTGTTTTTTCCTCTATAAAATATTAACTTAATTCCTGAAATTGTCCGCACCTAATTTATTTCAACAGATTAGTGCAGTTTCCATTCTCCTTATGGACTAGACATGGAAAATTTGTCAAGTTTTTAAAACTTATTCAATCACAATCGGTAACTGAGTCATGGTACTGAATTCCTCCGTCGGTCGTCGCAGAACTACGGCGTAGGGGAGGTCAAAGGCCGTAGAGTTATGTGCAGTGAAAAAGTGTTAAATTATCTCTCCAATTATAATATATTTAAAGAATAAAACGTATATTACTAATCATTAGGGTAAATGATCCAGATATAAAAAGGTATACGTTTGGACACGTTAAATTTCTACTTCTAAACCTGATATGTCACCTCCTATGTCTTAACTATCACACCTTTAAACCATTTTAATTTGTATGGGACCGTGATGTTCATTCCCTCTGGTACTCAACATTTTGTAACCATCGTAGGTAACGTCAGACACTTGATTCGAATTATCAAAATCAGAGATGATCAAATTGTATTGTGGCACCTAAATCATGCCATCTTTATTATAATAAATCAATGTGCCCACCACATTAAAATAATGCAACTTCTCTCGTTAATTTCAGAAATGATTTTCCTTTGAATTTGTCTATCAAATGAATTTGAATTACAACTTGTCGATCTTTAAAACATAACTCAACAAAATTCCCAACTCTAAAAGATTTAGATTAGCTCATTTACCTAATTAGGACTTGTGACTCATAAATATCATAAATTACTCACCCCAATGTTGTTTTGTTAATAATGCAGCAGATCCAAACTGCATGTTCATCGTCGGATTTCAACTTATTTGATCAATTTACAACTTTTTCTTCTTCTTTGTTGGCGAATGAGACGTCAAGCTGTGTGCATGCACCTTGAAAGCAAATCCAAAGCCTATTACTTCTAGGAAGCTCCAACCTTTTGACAAAGAAACATCTACTGTTTCTTAAATTTTCCACCAATATTTCTTCTATCTATCTAATATGGGTCTTAAACTATATAATTAAATGCAAAGATAACTTCCACTATAACATGGTGAAATGATCCCTATTGTTTTTTTATAATCCAGGTGCTTAGAAGAAAATATCTAAAATTCAACTCATCCTTGGGAAACTACTAAGGCTACATTTGGTATGTCGTAATCAATTTTGTAATGTAATCCTTATAATATAATCAAAATTACATTACAAAGTTATTAATTTATTTGATATCATTTTAACTTGTAATATAATGTAATATCAATTATAAAAGTTAATAAACATTTATAATTTGGATTACAAACAAAAAACTATATAATTCGGATTACATTCCAATTCAAATTTTAATATGACAAAAATACCCTTAACTTATATTATCAAAGCACACCTTTAACAAATTCATCGACACCACTTCCCACCTAGTGGTCGTCCGCCCACCACTGACTGCTAGCCTGGCCGACACTCGCTCGTCGGCGGCTGGCCACAGCCGGGCTAGCCGGTCGGTCGGCTGTAGTCGGGCCGCCGTTGCTAAATTAGATGTTAAGTAGCAATAATTTCCGGTCAAAAGCTACAAATGTACGCATGTTAAAATAGTGACCCTATTTGCTCTATCAGACACTCTATTTTATGGGCATAATTGTCTTTTATCAATTTTTTTCATATTTAACTTTGGTCAATAGGGGATTAAAATTTATTTTTAAAATATATGAGAGTAAGATGCTAATTGATATAAAATCTAGGGTTTTAAAGTAAGTAACCCTCTTTTACTATAATAGCAGTTATTCGCCTAGTATGAATGCCATATTTAATGGAATTTATTAATGCCACTAAATTATTCCTTCAAATGTCAATATTTCTTTTCCCTTTTTTCCCCATTTTTATAGTAATATGAAAGGGACTTTCAAACTAATTATTCATTAACGCAGTTATAATTAAATTAAATTGTTATTTTATATACAAGAATCAAAATTTATTCTAATTTAAATCAATTTTTTTTTTAGTTTTACAATTTTTAAAAATAAATTTTAGAATAAAAAGCTTTCTTTTTTTCAACGAAATTAATTAGTTATTATGTTTTATTTAAAAAAAATAATTATAAAAATAAAATAAAACAGCATGTTCATCCACTGATAATTCATTTACAATTTTATTTATTTTATTTGTTTTATTTATTTGTAGCTTCTTCGTCTGTTTCGATCGTCTCCCAACCAAACCCTTTCGTCGTAATCTCTTTCTCTCTTTCCTCCTCATCGCACATTTGAGCAGCAATCTCCAAGCGCTAGAAGGACCAATAGCGCGATAGATCTGGAAGATCTCGTTGGTCGATTACGCGCGGTCGTCGTTCCGCATTGTTTTTGAGGTATTTTACCTTTTTGCCAATCGTGGTTCTGCTTCTCTGTGATTTTTTCTTATTCTTTCTTGTGCGAGGATGCCTTTTCTGGTCGATGTCTTTGCCCTGTGTCAGAAAATTTTGTGCTTTCGTATCTTGTTCAATCTCGGGTTGGATTGTTGCTGTATGTCGTACCGTTAGTTCGGAATCGTAATGAAAATTGAAGCTACTTAGATGCTTGAAGAATGACCCCTCTGCTTTACATTAGGGCTTTTCCAGGCACAGGATTGAGTCTGTTTACTGATGTATGGCTTTCTACTAACAGCTTTTGACTGAATACCGTCTTTTGATGCACGCTTGCTCGAGAAACTGTTTTTTTTTTTTTTTTTTTTTTCAAAAGAAAAAAAGTTTTAGAATAACTACTTGATTAGTCATATTTCAGCTCGTCGTCTTTGAAGTGAGACCATTCAATAAGCGGATCCTTTTTATTGTTCTCTGCCTTTTCAGTGTTCAGATGATCACATTCGTTTGCTGAGCAGCTTTTTTGAGTTCATAAAAAATAATAAATTCATATATTTTCCACAAGGCTGATCAATCTAAAATTTAGTTCCACTCATCTACATAAGTCGCATGTTAAAAGTCTCTGCTGTATTGCACCTTTCAAAATTTAGGCCCACCTTTGAAGCATTGTATTAGATGTTTGTCTGCATAGATGGACTAATTGAATGACATGATCTTGGCATGGTGGTTTCATCAATTATTTGTCTGGAGAAGCCATGTGTTCTGTTTCAGTAGAGAAAGCATGAGCTACCTTATGGTAACATTTACATGAAATCTTCAATGAAAAATTCCTAAGTAGAGTTTTCTGGAGTTAAAAGTGTAAAAAATATTAGGTTAGAAGATAAAAAAGAGATGATCTAGCTATTGCTTAAAGTGTGTTCTAGCATGGTTGTTGGACCCCCAATCAGAAGATTATGCAAACTAATTTCCACAGTGTACAAGTCAATTTAGATATGGTCATTCACTATGTCTGGTAAACTATCTTAAAGAATTGATAATTGTCTAATTGACGTGTACAGGTCTATCCAGTATACTCGGATACTGATATTCAACGTTTGCACCAAGGTTTTCATTAGAGAATCATGCTATGACAATCAAAGGAGATTAATAGTATTGATTTGTATCTGACCTTTTTTAGCATTGTGATTCAGTGCTACCATGTAACTCAAACAAAGGATTGGTTGCTCAAATTTTTAGGTGCCTAAATATTTAGAAGGTTATAGATTATAGGATTAATTTAATGGGGCTCACCACATAGTTATTTTATGAATGCCGTTTCAAATAGAAAAGTCAGTTCACTAAAGCTTAGCTATATTTGATAAACATAAGCGTGAAACTATGATTAAATTCTCATGTCCTTTGGAAAGTGAAAACTGCTAGTGGTGAGTTATTCCACTTGATGTGCATGGAAAAGGCTCTCTATTGTGATGACAAATTTGATTGGTGGCTATATTAAAAGATTTTAAATCTCATTATTTGTTGTTTTATTTAATTTAAGATTTTTTCTTTCCATGAACTAAAGTGAGGTACATTTCTCACTGCAAGGTTTCATAACTCCTCTTGGCAATGGAGTCCTACAGGTACCAGGCTGAGATCCTTGTTAAAGATTACTTGCTTGCAGATCCATTTATCCCATATACCTCTCTACTTTGCGGCATTTTTATGTGTAAAATGGTATGTCCAATCTCAATTTTATATTTATTAAATATTATTAATTGTGTAATTTCAATGCAGTTATTTGAGATAACTTGTAGGGAATGAGAAAAGTAAAATAAAAAATTATATATGTATTATGTGTTTCTAACATAAAAGATATACGACCAAATGGTATGGTGAACTAGAATACATGATCTTGATAAAGAGGTGAATTTCTTGTAGTCTACTGGTATCTATTAATGACTTGCCATATTGACTATGGAATGTTTTTCAGAAAGAAAAATGTAAGAAATTGAATTTAAAATTTCTATCTTGATTGACACCAAGAGTTGTTTCAGATTAAATTACAACAACATTTAAGTAAATAAGTTTAAGTTTGTATGAGTGATTGAATAAGAACTGAGAAATTCAACCTTTGGTTTATCATTTTGCCAATATTTGCCTGATGTCTGATGAAATTAAGAAAATGTCACCGCTATCTTTTGTAAGTAAAGAAACTATGATTTGATGAAAATTACCATAGCCAGAATCAGGATCTCATGTTATATCATTGGGGAAAATTTATCAGAAGTATACCTGAATTCATGAATTCATGTAGACACAGAAGATAAGCTGACTGATTTACACATTAAACTTTCCTTGTATAGAAAGCCTCAAAATGATGTGAATATAGGATGTGAATAAAGATGGAATAATGGTCACACTGGGAACCTCAATCTATATATCTATAGGATTTTATTTTATTTTGGCCCATTAGAAAAATAAAATAAATATTAAAATTCAACATATTAATGCCCATATCAAATGAGACACATAATGTCAATTGATATGTGTAAGATCTTTTATTTGATAATTTCCCAACATCTTTTTTCCATTCACTTAATGTGCATAGATTTTTTGGCAACATTATATATTAGTCTATATATAAGAGTAATTACTGAGATGGTTTAGTAAGTGTGTTATTTGAGAGTCAATTTGATGACCAATTGAATAGACTCTATTGTTCTATTCTTCTTTTTCCCCTTCTTATCACTGTAAATTTTCAATTGCCAAAAGTGTTTGAATTTTTTATAGTTGATTTCTTGTCCAGGAAATTATAATTCCTGCAAGAATTTGTTTTTTGTTCAAAAAATAAAAGAGAGGATGTAAGCCATACAGGATCTTTTGAGAATAAGAAATCTGAAAATTTTTTCCAAGCATCTGCTTATACATCAGCAGCCTGTTAGTTTGTTCATTCCATAGACTACCAAGCGTTATGAGCTAGCTTGTAGTTAGGTGGAATTTTTTATTCTTGTTAAATTTCACTCTAGCTACTTTGCCATTTATTCAGGATTTAAGATAGACACAAAGATATAAGATGTTATATATTTTACAAACTTTTTTATCCATTATAACTTTATTAAACAGAAGCAAGTATCCAAGTACGACTAATAGTAAAATGATGATCGATTAGAGCTTCAATTTAGTGGGAATTTGCTTTATTTGAAAATTTTAATGCACTTTTACCATCCTTTTAATATGCCTGGGTATTTCACCCCACATCACTTGCCAATCAGAACAGGAAACATGTCCCCTTTTTCATTACTGAGGCAGGTAGATCTACAGAAGCTTGCTACTTGCTGCCTAACCATGCCAGTGATCTTGGCAACCCGACGATAGTTGAAACTAGAAGATGTGTCAGCTTCTAATAATGTGAACACAGACCCCTATAAATACCACATGTTATCCAAGACCGGGAGGGAAAGCTTCAATGTCAAACTATGGGTTACAGTAATTACAATGATAATTACAATGACTAACCTTGGGATTATAGGGACTCCACTTGGGTTAAGGGAGCAGTACTCCCTTGACCTTTTATTGGTTGGAGTTAATCCACTCGTTCAAGGGAAACAGTTCAGACAAGCTGTTTCCAATTGGACCAAGACCTTGGACTGGCCACAGTTTGACCTCAGCCCACCAAAGCTAGAACTTGCTAGGGACTTGACTCATGTGAAGTCTTCCAGCGATTTATTCCTTTGACTCGACCCACCTTATAGAAGACCTGCTCTAGCTGTTTCGCTGGAAGGTTCCTGTAGTTGTTAAAAACCAGCCTCAACAATGCTAAAGCTTAAGGTTCAATTGATTTTAGATAAAATTGAATGTTTGTTGGGCTAAAATGCTAAAGGGGCGTTTGGTTTACATATTTTCTATTTTCATTTTCTAGAAAAAGCGTATTTTCTAAAAAATAAAAAATGACTTTTTGACATTATCTATTTTTCCAGAAAATGCTATGTATTTTTTTTTAGAAAACAGAGATGAAAAATATAAATCAAACATTATTTTCTAGAAAACATGCGTTTTTCAGAAAATGAAAATAGAGAATTTGCAAACCAAACGGCCCCTAAACTTTGAGGTTTGTTCTTGCTTTAGGTCATTCATGCATATTCATGGAATGGAAAGATAACGGAGGAGCTTTCTAAAGGTTTTGGATGTAAGTTGGAGGAAGAACTTCTGAAAATTGTTTTAAAGATCTC
>JBBPFQ010864793.1:0-12115 GCA_037974815.1 Kaempferia elegans
TTCAATTAGTCTAAGAAAATTTCAAGTTTTTTCAATTAACCCCAAAAAATTTTAAATATTTGCAATTTTGCCCAAACGTATGCGGAAAAACATATCCTAACAGTGTCCAAAACAGATCTGCATGGTCAAACCTCTAAAATGTCAACGACACATTTTTGGCCGTATCCGATACATGTATTTGCGTATTGTATCCTTATCCATGTCCGATACTGTAAAAAAAAACGGAGTATCCGTGCTACAGAGCTGACGCCATATCTTCAAGCTGGTGGGCGTAGTGTATTTTACATTGGCATCCTAATTAGTTGAGAAACCTTGGGATCTCACCTTCGGCGAATGAATCCATTTTGAATATAGTTATTGCCTATTTTTTTGTTCAACAGCTGTGCTCGATCGCAGTTCAATTGATTTCTGCCCTTGTTAAGTTCAAGGGAAGTGATTTCTTCTCTTTATTTCATGCTCATGGTTTATTGATGTGTGAGTTTTCTGCAGCTCGTTGTGGGCAAAAATTAGCGATATGAATCCTCTTTCAACTTCAATTGATCCTTTATTAATGAAGAAAAATGATCTCTTTTCTCATATATTTTACTAATTTCCCCTAAACTACTCAAATTTTCAAAAACTTCAATTTACTATTTAAATTGATTAAATCAAGAAATAATCCATCAAGCGATTATCATGAGATCCCTATGGTATTGACATAATGTTCTATGGGCAAAGCAAGTGGGAAAAATTGAAATGGCTTTTTTTTCATTTTTTATTTTTCAATAATTATATTCTGGCAATTCTGGTATTGTATTACTTGGATTTTTTTTTTAATAATCTCATACACCGAGAAGAATGTAGGCTGTTTTTGTTAAATTTGGGTTAACAATTATGGTGATGGCTTATTTTGTCTACTGTCATTTCCTTTCTCAGTTGACCGTGGCAGAGTGTTGCACCCATCGCGGATCGCCGAGACCCCTCTCATTTGCTTATTTTTGTTCCTTTAGATATGATCTGGAGATCATATCGGCGGTTGGAACTCACATTTCTTCTTATCTATGCTGTAGCTTTTTATTTATTTGTGATTCACCGATCGGTCCATTTCTCCAATTGTAATTTCTTTTCTCATTGTATTTTTTTTTTATTGATTTCATTTTATTTAGTTGTAAATTACTTTTTTTGCCTGATCACTTAATTCTTTAATAGATTACCGTGGCGAACTCTCAGGTCTCTACCATGGATGGATACATGATCATCTGAATGTGAGTACTTATATTATTTCTTTTTTTTCCCTTTTTAGTATCATCTAATAAGCACCTACTAATTTTAAAATTAGATCACCAAACTAAACGACAACAAATGTCTGTCGCAGTTTCTATCTCTATCTTCTACTTTCATTAATTTCCCTAAAGATTTAAGTGGTCCAATTTGTTCTACATGTCACTTTCCTGAGGCAGTGACACATTGACATTCAGTATTTAGTTGTACAGCAGCACTGAAGGATTATAACAGTTATTATTATTATTATTTTTATACTGTTAAAAAAATTTCTTATGGCCCATTGTAATGGCTTACATGCCTTTGATTTAAGGTTTCTTTGTCTACTAATTTTTAGATAGGTCCGTGTCAAAAATGAAGGGCACACAGAGTGTACAGGATCCTCCTATCCCTCTTATGCAAAATAATCTTGGAAAAAGATCTATTAGTTGAACAAAGTCAATCATGTGAACTGAAACAATGAAAGTAATGTTTTAGTGGTGTTGTTGTAGCACTTTCTTTGTAATAAGTGAGCTGTGGTATAGACTTCCTTGCTATCCATGAAAGAAGCTATCCTTGACTTCCAGAATAGAATAATTTCCTCTGATTCTACTACTGTGATTATGACCTTACATACAACTTAAAGGCAGGACAATGTTCATGTAGCTGAGTTAATTGGGATTTATTTCATGTTTCAGGCATGGACATTCATAAGGATTATTTAATTTACTTCTCTAACTTGATAAGTATGCCTCAGTATTCAAGATATTTAATGTTTAGGTGACAACTAACTATGTGAGCCGCATAACCACACCAAATTTGAGTTTATGATAACTAAAAATGGCTAAGCATATTTTACTATTTAAACATCAGTTTAAATATCATCGAAGCTGGGAGCTTTGGCTTCTCTAATTCTTGAAAAAGGATATTCACGTATTCATCTTTCATATTTTCCTCTTTGTTTGTAGTTATTTTATTTATCTATTCTCTGTCAGTTGTTGCTCTTCATGTGCCACAATTTGTATGGATGGAATAATATCTTGAATATTTATTATGTCCTTTCATCTTCAGGATTTATCTGATGCACAATGGAGAAATTTCCGCAGAAATTTGCCTATTCTTTCTGTTGTTTTGGCATTCTTTACAATCATAGCAAATATCTTAAGGTATTGGGCAGACCTAAAAGGGAGAGGAATGTCTTTTGTATGGATATTGACATCATTGAGTTATTTAGCGTATTTACATGGAGCATGGTACAATTCTAACAATTGAATCTCTAAATGTTTTCGAATTTATGCATAGTAACTGATTATTTTTGGTATTATTGCAGTGTTGTTTATATTCTTTCAATTGCCTCCCTAAACTTTTGCATGGCGAAGGTTTGTTCATGTTCTTAGGTTTGCTTATCACTTTCTGTTTTTGGATTTTTCTTTATTATTGTCCTGGAAATGGTGTTTACTGATTAGATTCCTGAGGATTATGTTGATTGGTTGATGAATGTGGTTTGTTCATCTTCCTAGGTCTGCTTATGACTTTCTGTTGATTGCGACCTTTTTACTGTTTCTGGTGAATGGTTTGTACAAGCTGAGAGGACAATAATTTTCCTAATCCTGTGAACTAGTTTATTTAGTTGCTGGATTGTTTGATACGTTCTTGATTCCTATGTGAGGAGATTTCATCCTAAATAATCATGTTATTTACTTATATGAAACAAATAACTATCAATGGCATATTTAACTATTGTAGATGGTTAAACTATGCTACCTTGACTGTAGGGACAATGGTTTTGATATCCTGGTGGTTTTCAGGATTAGAATTGATATAGAATCTTTTGGTGCAGGCTCGATCTTGTAGAATCTCCTGTTCCTTGAATCCAGTATCAATTCGATTGGTAGGATCTGAATAAGACAATTACACAGTTGTAAATTATAAATTTAAAAATGATAAAATTAGGATACCTCTAAATATATTTAATGTCTTATCTTCTAACTTTTTACAAATGTTCAATGATTTAAAAACATACTCAATTGATTGTGCTATATTGTTAATTGCAAGTTGCAAGGTTATGTTATCCATATTAAATAATTGACTACTAAAGATGAATTTGTTTTAGTTTATGCATTTTGTTTTTGGTATATGAAATTTATATTACATATAATATCAATTTTTTATATCGTTGAGTAGTTCTTATATTATAGTAATGTACCTCAAAAGCTTAAAAAGGAAGTTTTACAAGTTAGACGTGTTATGTTATATGACGTTGAATGTAGGTATACGAAGCGAGCACGTTAGTAAAAGATGAAAGTCGTAGAGATGAGGATATTAAGGTAAATGCGTGGTTATACGAGGATAGATAAGATAAAAAATGAGAACGCTAGAGAATGTCGGGGTCATACCTATTGAGGGAAAACTCTGATACCATTTTAGATGGTATGGACATGTGAGTTAGATGTCTAATAAATGTCCAATTAGATGATGTGAGAACACGACAAAAATACACATTAATATAAGAAGAGAGATAAAAAATGATTTGGTTAGCAATGCTAAAATAATATAATGTCGTATAGGTGATGATAAATTTTTAAATATAATGATGATATAGTAGAGGCTTGAGTCCAATGATCTAGGAGGATCCATATAGTTGATTCCGTGTAGTGGGCTAAAGGCTTGGTTATTATTGTTATCATTGAGAATATCTTGTATTAAAATATTCTTATCATAACTATATTTGAAATGGATTTGCTAGTTTGTTTTTTTTTCTTTTAACTGAGAGACCCATTTTATTCATCATTAATTATGGCTCTAACTATTTAAGGTTTGTGTGTGTATGTATATATTATATATTGCTGAAATTTTTATTATATATTTTTAATGCAGTTTGATTTTTTTTTCCAAGTTTCTTATTCTACAAGATTAACTCTTGAGTTATTATTTCTTATTATTTTCAAAAAATTTATATTGTTTAATTCTGTTACATTCATTGATATTTGTATATTACATTCGTGTTCTATTAATATTATACCATTGTATTTGTAACTTAATGCGTGGCTTTGTTAACAAGAATTATTACCAACATAACATGTGTATCCTAAATTCTATAATAATATTTTATAGATAGAATTATCAAAATATAAGTCTCATTTGGATCATTTGAAAAAAATTCAAAACTTAAAATTGACTTCCCTTTGAGGGTTGGAGTTTCATGTTATACTTTGAGTTTCAAGTTTGGAATCTCAATTTTGAGAATTTGAGTTTTGATTTGACCTTGAGTTTCCTATTTTGAGAATTTAAGTGTAGGTCTATAAATCTTATTCAAAATTGTGTCTGACAATTTGGGTTAGATTCATACTCATGGCACTTGATAATATTTTATCTTGCTATCTCTGGTAGTCCATACATCTTTTTTTGATAACGATTGATGAAGTGTTGATATTAACCAACTATATTATTGGATAAGGACTTTGACAATCATGCAAGTTTTATTTGAGACATCTGAAATCTATGCAGAACTTTTCCTTTCATTTTGTAGGTTTTTGCTAAATCCAAGTATTACTTGGGAATCCTTTGGCCACTAAACTTATCCATTCTCATCCTAAATCGTGTCTTTGATGGCTACTCCTTTTCATTGTTTGGGTAAGTTGTTGATTTACCTATTAATTTAAAATAGGTCCTCATATAAACACAACCCTTTTTCTACCTTGTCATGTTGCTTTTAACATCTTGTACCTGATTGATGTACACAGGCAACAATTAGCCTTTTTGGACAACTACAGAGGTATATTTAGGTGGCATATCTGCTTTAATCTAGGTAAATTCAAAAAACATTTGTGAGCTGGAGTTGACATTCTGTTAACCATAGTATTACTAATATGTGTTAGTGATTCCGTTTATTATTTGGCAAGAATGACATTTTTGTTTCTAGTTCTGGTGTGAGATGCAATTAATGCTATTTATTCTTTGAATTTCTCTTTTCAATTTGTAATTAGCTAGATAGAAAATATATTTTCATGGCTAACCATTTGGGACAAGGTACAACTTTTTTTATGTAATCTAGTTTAACCCAGCACCTAGTAGCAACCAGTCAATACAAAAAAGTGTACTATTTTAAGATTTTAAATGTGGTCATGAAATACATGCTGCTTCTCTTAATTTGCTGAATAACTAAAAGCTTGCTTCAAAGTAAATGTTTCTTTATTGTGCGTTTTTTCTCAGTTATACTACGGATAATCAGCTTTGGATGTGACTATCATTGGTCGTACAAGAACCCTCAATTTGATCAAGAGGTAGAATGTCAGCTACTCACTTTTAGAATCTGTTAGTACGATGATGTCGGCTACTTGTATGCAATGTAATTCTGTTTCTTGCTTCATTTTTTTGTGTCCACAAAACTACTTGTTTTCAAGATTATTGTCTATTTGTATTTTTATCTGTGGCCGGGCTTTGTTGTTCATATATGTTTTCTTGTAGGTCATGCACGCTTTCTTTCTTATTAGCTAAAACAATAAGGAACTGTTGGTGATGTGAAAATGAAAAGTTTTTTTAGATTTGAATTTTGAGCTTGGATTTGAATGACAATTATATGTGTTGTTAAAGCCCATCATTTTCATCTGGCTAATCATATATGTTTTGTCAGTCTTTGCAAGGAATGTGGGAAAAATAAGTGAAACCGAAAATTTGAACATATCAATAAATCAGTTTTTTTACTCAAAGGAAGAATATAAATGTTGTTTTTGTGAGCTTTGACTTCTCGCCATATAAACAAGAATCTTTTGTATATTTTACTCGACCAGAATTGTGATGTTTTTTCAAGGATATTTTTTTTAGAAATTCTGTGTATTGTATGTTAAGCATCAAAGGGTCTGTTCGTCAGCTATGGGTATTGTGTTACACATGCCTCCTTGTCTCTTACGTTACACTTCTCTGTACCATCTGTGACATTCAATTGTGCTCTGGGATCAGTATCTTTTTCACGATTGTATCTGACTTGTACTGATTAGTTCATAATTTACATGGGAATCCTAAAGATTGCTTGCAAGTTGCATTTTTTGTTTGATTTAGTATGACTCATTCAGTTAAGCAAACAAGCTGTTAAAGTCCAAAGCAACATGGGAACGTTATAGATCAATCACAAATGTATTATTGTGTTGTCTTTATTGTTAGTTTGATTTATTCAATTGAGTCAAGAAACTGTCCAGCAACTCTTGCTTTTTAATACAAAAAATGTTCATTATTCAAACTATCAGAAAAAATAGTTAGCTTAAATAATGCTTTCCCCAAGCTGCCTTTCTTACTCGATTTACTTGATAGAAAATTAGGTACGATACTTACGCTGTTAACTGTTGATCAACTAATCTTAATTAGTTTCAGTTTCTCTTGGATACAGAAACATAGGCGCCGTTGCAATATATGCTCTACTGGCCAGGCATGCTACTTTTCCTTGCAGGTAATTATATTACCATGCAATAATAACAAATGTTATTCGAAGTAAATTGTGATTATAAATCTTTGACACAGCAGGATAATTTCTTTGAATTATATTTTGGAAATGTCTCTTGGCAAGAAAGTAGAGCTAGTAGATTCATATAACCTAAATGGTTCATTAAATATAACAAGTATGATTCCTTAAAATAACTTCTTTCAAGCAGTACATGATGCTTCTTAATGTTTTCTATTTTCTTTTCAAAATTCTTTTTCTACATCATTCATTGTATCATATGTTGTTCTTGGACTATATAGTTCCTGTAATAAGATGTCTGATTCATTACCCTTGTGGATTTTGGTTATGATGATGCATATGGATGCTTTGCCAAGTGTCTTGATTTATTCTGCTGCTGTAGAAACTTTATGCACTTAGTCTCTTGGTTGGTGGTGGTTTGAGCTCACTATCTTTACATTTGGCAGGAGAGAAGCATCCCGTCAAACAAGTATTCATATAGTATGTACTTGTGCTATTTGATGTACACACCGCTATATATTGCTGGACCAATTGTAAGCTTCAATGCCTTCTCTGCGCAGGTTAGTGCTATTTTTGAAACTATGCAACTTCCAATTGAACAGTAGTAATTCTCTTTTTGGTACATTTGCTAGTGTTTTATTGGTGAACTTTACCTACACTTTTCATGGAAGTGAATTGATAATATAACTTGTTGATATCATTAATAGAAGTGGTTTCATATAGTAATTTTGTCATACCCTAGGGGTGTAATTCTCATACACCGGAAGGTACACCTCTTAGTGACAATATAATAAATAGTGTTGTAAATGATAGTAGGCGATGGTAGGGCGGTCGATGACTGCCTACTGCCTTGGTCACCTAGGCAGGTGATTGAATTTTTTTAACTATTTTTTATATATAATATTATAAATAATCATTATTTTTTTATAATATTTGCTTTTAATCAAATATATTAATTACTAATTAAATATTATAAAAAAAATATAATTATATATATATATATTAAATTAATGGAATAATTTTATTAGATTTTAATTAAATCTATTTAAATTATCTCAATCATAGTTAGGAGTTGATTAAAATTATTAACCTAAAGTTATTTAATTATCAAAGTTTAAAACGCCCTCTTACCACTATTCCGGTCCGCGCGATGAGTTCGGATGCGTCGTCGAGACCGCACGACTAGTTCGAACGCCTCGTCGAAACCGTGCGACGAGTGTGCATCCAGACTTGGGCGCAATGCATCCAGAGGTGTCATCGAGCCTGCATGACGCATCGCACCAGCACTGAAGGTGTGCTTGTACCGGTGTCGATCCACAAGGGAATGAAATGTTCTCCTGTGTCAGGTGAAACGGCTAGAGATTTCAATCCATATTTCAAGCTTCTAAATGACTCGTTACACATTTTTTGTCATAGCAATTAACATATTTAGAAAAGCCAATCGACTGCCTTGACTTCAATCAACTACCTCTTCAACGAAACATTATATTCTATTTTGTTTGGTCCTCAAACCTAAATAGCAATCTAGAACCCAAATAGCATACGGGACCTAAGGGGAGGCCCAAGAGGCCTCAGGCCCAAACAACTAGGGGGTCTAAAAAAATTGTCAAATGTACCCTCAGTAACTTAATTATCCAAGCATATAGAGAGCCCAAGATAAATTTTAGGCACCTTTTAAATCACTTAATGTAAAAAAAATTAGGTTAAAAAAATTTACAACAAATATACGTCGTGATGTGGTGATAGGTATGCAATGGTGTTGATAGGTGGCGAATCCACGATATAATCTACCTCTTTCTTTGATAATTTACATTTCCTTCATTTGATAGAGTCGAAACTCAAGAGGCAATTTTTTTTATTAATTGTTATACTCCATCTAACTCGAGATTTACTTTCTTTCAATTTAGGTAGATATGCTTTTTTTCTTATGCAACATGTTCAATCTTGATGAGTGTTGTTGGGTCTAGGACTTTTTAATTTGCTCCACTTCGTTAATGATGTATCCCGTGCTTTTTTATTTTTGATATCTTTTTGTTAATTAATTTGGTAGTGTATATTAGTTTTTCCCCTCAGTACAAATTCATAAACAGTGTGCAACCGAGATTACTGCATTGTTGCTTGATTGATTTGAGAATATGGGAGGCTAAGGGGAGATTCTATAAACTTGTGTACTCGGACTTGAAAAAATCATAAAAAAAATGTAATCACAAATTTTATTTATTATTTATCACTATGTGTACTCCAATTTCTTTAGTTGTTCTTTCTTGTGCAAGTATATGCATCATTCATTTATATATTTATGAGTAATGTGTTTATATTTCTTGAGTTAGATTTAAAATATTTAAGTTAATTGTTTATAGAAAATTTAATAACCTATGTACACTAATATATTTTTATTATTTTCCTAGATATAATTAGTAAACAATGGCTCTTAAACTTTTGTCCGCTTCTCAAAAGAGAAACTGTCACGAATAAAATTGGTCAATTAGCTAATGAAAGGTACAAACAAGGTTTAAAATCTCAACCCGTTCCGAAGTTTGGGTCCCATACCAGAACAATATGGTTTCGGTACCATATCGTGTCATGTCGATATAATTTTGGTATTTTTTTAAATTTTAAATATAAATATATATTAATTTTATAAATATTTGATTATTAAATATGTTCTATATTTTAAGATGTTGAATTTATATTTCAATATTTTCTCATAAAATAATGCCTATTAAATTATTTTTAAAAACAAATAATTCTCAAAATTCAAATCTAAATCTAAAATTATACAAAATCATTTGAAAGGTTAAAAAAAATTATAAAATTATTTGAAAATTTAAAATTATTTTTTGAATGTATTTGTGAATTTTTAATTTTTAAAAACTTATTTGAAATATTTAAGAATTATATTTTTAAAAAATGGATTATTTTAAATTTATATTAAATTTTAAATTTATTTTAAAAATCTTGAAATAATTTTTAAAATTATTTAAAAATTTTCAAATAATTTGTAATATTTTATAACTATTATTAATAATTTTTTACTTAAAAATATATATATATTTAAAAAATAAAAATAAAAAACTAAATGAAAATAAATACATTTTAGAAATATATAAAATTTTATTAAAATTTTAAATAAATTTTTATATATTTTGAGGGTAAGTACTATTTAAATTAGAAATTGATTATTTAAGTTAGGTGTTGATTAAACCTAAGTTTTTTAAAACCTAAGTTCTCCGTCGTCGCTATTCCTCGCATCATGTGTTAGCCATCTCCGTGCCCAACCGCCGCCATCGTCCACTCGAGCAGCCGATGTTGGCGTTGCTTCCCTCCTCCCCACTACTCCAGCCACCCCTCTCCTTTGCGCTCATGCGTACTGCAATAGAAGCACAACTTCCATCGCAGCGCCCTCAACGACTTGCAGAGGGACGCCGCGAGGTCGCACCACCCTCCGCGACGCGGCCGTGGGACGCCACGAGGTCACAACGCTCTCCACGACCCCACAGAGGTACGGCACTGGTCGCTACGTCTCTGTGACCTCGTAGCACCCTCACAGTTGTTGTGTCGGTGTCGGTTCCAAATCGGAACAATAAATACCACCAGTTTCGGGCGGCATGGCTTGACATTTCAAACCTTGGGTATAAAGATTGGCATAATTTAAGTTGATGCCTAAAAAATCATGAAGAAAGTAACGACTATATTAGTTGTATGACTAATTGGATTGAATTAGAATTAAAAAATTATAAAGAAATAAGACAATTGATGAAAGCTTTCGTGCAAAAATTAACAAAGAAAAAGAGCATTAGAGATGTTCATGCAAAAATTAACAAAGAAAAAGAGCATTAGAGATGAGTATTAAAGCAGATAATAGCTATCGTGCATAGGTTAGCAAAAAATAACTTTAGCAATTGGAGGAGATTGTGAAAAATAAATATGTTGAGAACAATGGTATCTTCTTGCAACTGATTGAAATGATTGTTGAGTTTAATCCAATAATACAAGAGCACATTCACAAGAGATTCTAAAATTCAAAATGAATTAATATAGATGTTAACCACGAAAGTGAAGAATGTCATTATTGTAAAAGTTTAAAAAGCAAAATATTACCCGATTATACTAAATTGTAGTCTAGATGCAATAATGAAGAACAAATGTTTCGGTAGTGGTAGAAGAATATTGGATAGTATTTTTTTAAGGTACATGATACATTAGAACAGACATTTTACCAAACTAAAAAATGTATTGAGAAATCTTGAGCTTGATATTAATGATATAAGAGGTCAGAGGTATAGCAATGGATCAAATATGAAACGAAAACACAATGATGAGAAGAAAACTTGAAATAAATCCTACTCCATATGGATGTCATAGCCTTAAATTAGCATTATGTGATATGGCAAATTGTGTTGTCATTGTTTGGAGTAATACTTCTACCAAGCAATAGAAAATTGTGTGGAAAGTCTAACACTTAAGTCATTGTCACAAACACATTAAGAAAGTCATGATGAAAGTGTGAAACCTATACAACAACAATAACAACTAAGTTTTATCCCACTAGGTGGGGTCAGCTTTACAGCCATGAATGTGTGAAACCTATAAAAGAGTAAATTTCAACAATAAGAGATACTTTGATTGATTTGGCAGACCCGAGTGAGGATCCTAAAACAAAGAATGAAATTGAGTCCTTGACAACATATGAACTTGAGAATTTTGAATTCTGCTAGGCATAGTAATTTGTTGTTACATGCAATCAACACTATGAGCAAACTTCTCCAAGATAAAAATATATATATCGATGTTATTATTAATCAATTAAAAAGACTTATTTTAACTATAAAAGATTATGGAGAATCTGTATTTGCAAGTGAAATGGGAGTAGAAACTCTATTCAAAGAAAAATGTATTATTCAAAGAAAAACTTAATTTGATGATTGTGATGAGATAGCACAATTAGCGAAAAAATTTTAAGAGTTAATTATTCTCTTTTTAATGAAGCAAGCTATTTCTTCACTGCGAACTTGGTTTGAACAATGTTAAAAGAATAAAGAAACTTTTGAATTTTTATTTAATTTAGAGAGGTTAAGATATGTTGATGATAATAATTTATTGAGATTTTGTAAAAATCTCAAACAACCATTAAGGCATAATAGAAATTCTAATATTGATGGTTATGATTTGTATATGGAATTAATGATCTTGAAGTGTTCTTTACTAGCAGAAGCGAAAAGAGCTATTGATATGTTGCATTGTAAACTTTTTTAAGCCTAATTTTTTTTTCAGCTTATGATTTAAAGGGAGCCTAAAATTTTTTTGAGACTCTCTATATGCTTGGATAATTAGGTTACCTAGGGTTTAAAAATTAAAACTAATTAATTAACCTATAATATTTTGTTTAGGTCCCCCTAGTTGTTTGGGCCTAAGGCCTCC
>JBBPFQ010865323.1:0-12106 GCA_037974815.1 Kaempferia elegans
TCAACGAGAACTTCAGCTACGGATAGAGGAAAATGCAAAGTACCTGCAGCAGATCATAGAAGAGCAGCTGAAGGCAAACAACTCGATCGCCTCAAGCTCAGCTGCAGACAATTATGAGTCTGTAGAAGAAGTGGAAATTGAACAGCAAGGGCCTTCCTAAACACTCTGTAACCAAATTGTTTCTCTTGTTTTCCTTGATGCTTTTTTTTATTGATTTCTTGGTGCTGTGTTGGGCATAGAGGATTAGAGGGGGAGGTGTGTTGGATTTTATTATTCCATATTATGTGGAATTATTTGTAAGTAAAATATGTGAATATAATCTGATCCTTTAAATGATTTAATTTATATTTATTGGATTAGGAAAATTGGATATGAGTTTAATGTGTAAAATTCTGTAGCGTTATTATCTATGAGGATTATATTTCTATATAAAATAGAGGTTCTCAGGGGTTTAGGGTGAAGAATTTTGATTTAGTTTCTTGTTCCAAGAAGCTTTTTCGACGCCGTCATCCCTTAAGCCTCTTGGAAGATCTTCTCAGTTTGCTTCCGCTCCTCCTTTCTCAGGATCTTCTAGACGACGCTAAAGGACAAGAACAATGACTCTTCAATCAGGTTTTTTGTTGATTTATTTATGATTATTTGTATGTTATATTATACGATATAACATACAAATGTAATAATACGCGTAACAATCAAGTTTTTTGTTGATTTATTTATGATTATTTGTATGTTATATTATACGATGAAACTACATCTTCTCGTTCTTATTTTTCCTATTTAAATTCTTATTTTGATTATTTTAAATTCATGCGGCTTAGGTTTTATCAGAATTTTATTTTTCCTATTTAAATTCTTATTTCGATTGTTTTAAATTCATGCGACTTAAGTTTTATCATAATTAACAAAGTGATGTATCCGTGCATTATTCTCAGTCAATTGTTAAACAAAATTCTGTAAGATATCCTAAGTTTTGCACTAATTTTAAATTTTTGTTTATAATGTGTTTTAAAAAATAAGTGTATGTGCTAGATAAGCAACTACAAAAAAAGTTAAAATTATGAAAAATATAAAGTAATAAAATAATGTTTTAAAAAAAAAACAATTTAACCGGATAAATATGTATGATTATCGGGCAATGCAGTTCTTTTATCAATTGTTGGTATCAACTACGGGATTGAATTCTTTGACAAGAACACTTCAATGAGTATTGTTGAAATAATATGAATTATTTCTTGAAATGATCATCCGATCAGTCCAACTTCAACTTCACACATGAATGTTTCACCTCTTATTTCCGACTCAATAATTAGTATACAGATCAAATGCCCCCCAAACCAAACCACAAGTAAATCCACTGCACGCAACTGCCATCCCTCAATAAGCTCTAATGGACGGAGGAGAATGCGGCAGGCTGCTATTCTTAGCTCTGCAAGCCATTCCGTTCCTCGCCGCCGGCGGCAAGCGGAGTAATGGCTTGCACCCGTGGTCGGTAGCGTACCTGTGCCGGAGGCAAGTCCTCAGGTTGCAGACATGGCAGGTGCTGGTGTTGGAGAAGGTGAGCACCTCTCGGCATCGCTTCACGGGGCACTTGGCCTTCCTCTTCCTGGCCGGATCGCAGGACCCGGAGCTCCTGTGCCGCTCCAGGATCGCCGCCGCCTCCTCGCCCGCCATCTTATCCATGGACATGGAGCAGTCCTCGCACACCACCACGATCCGGCTGTGCTGTTCCGCGTTGGGGCAGTCGTGGCCTCTGTACGTCCTGTGCTCTAAGCAGAATACCTGAAGGAAGGTGACGACGAGGGTTCATCAAATCGGTGATTCGGAGAGGGATTTTTGAAGGAAAAGGAGGGATTTAGGGTTGATTGCGCACCTTGTTGCAGCCATCGCAAGTGAAGGGCAGGAAATCAAGTTGGCTGCAGTCTTCGTGCTCGCAATGCTCTCCCAGATCAGGAAACGCCTCTGTTCCTCCTCCCATCGCGATCGATCTCTCTCGCCTCCTCACCTCTTACTACTCAGATGCAGAGATATGAGATTTCTGAGTCGGAGAGGTATTTATATAGGCTTCCTATTGACTTGGAGAGGAAGGCGCGTTGGTTTGAATTCCACGTCGGCAGCCGCCGTGGAAGGTTCCAGCGAAGTCTAGAGTCTCCCCGCTGACGTCACTACTCGCATCGGAGAGGAAGACAAGACGAACGATAGCGTCCGATGAAGGCCGATTGTTACGCAGGTAAGTTAAAGATGGCCTACGAGAGACGTGCATGTTTTGGGATGCTGGTTGTTGATGCTCTGATGGATCTGGATCTGGATCTGGATCGGCCCGTTTACCTGCGGAAAACGGGTCAGATTTTTATGCGTCTATTTTTTTTTTCCTATTTTATTTTACCAGTTATCACTCTTAATTGTTCAGCTTTTTATCCAAAAGCCTGCATTGAAAATTATTATTTATTAAAAGGCGTATCATACTTTTAAATTTATCAAAAGACGTAAAAAAAATATAAATTTTTTTTTAACCCTTATCACTAAAGTGCCAATAATATTGGACCTGATATGAAAATATCAAGCACAACGTTTCATATCAGGCTCATGTTAGACTTGATTTGATCGATATTTTCATATTAAGCTCAACATAGCTGGCACTTTAGTGGAAGGGATAAAAAAGAAATTTTATAATTTTTTCTATGCCTTTGGTAAATTTAAAAATATGATACATCTTTTAATAAATATAAATTCCTAAATACGCTTTTTAGTAAAAAAAACTGTTAATTGTTTGCTGCGACAACATGCTTCAAAAATTTACCAGTTCTCATTTATAGCAGCAGGTGTCTAGTACTTAAACGCCAGCCAACCAGCGTTTATTCTACATGTCCATTACAGACTCAAAGTTAATTCCAAGTGCAAAATTAGCAATATTTTTTTTTTTTTGGAGGATCAGGGTTCAGGGCTCCTAGCCAGTGTGAATTCATTCTTATACTTTATATTGATCTGTGTTTTAACCATCAAACTGTCAAGAGTTTGGTCTTGGTGTTTTAGAGAATTCAAAGCGTAGAATAAGTACTTTTCAGAATACACTATCCGAAACAATTTGAGCCCCTGAGTCAAAGCAGAATAGATATTGATAAGGAGTTATGTTTCAGCAAAGCCAAAAACCACCCTCCACAATGGCCAACTGCAGCGTCCCAATAGACCTCCTTACAAATAGCCATGGGACCAAATAGCCATGGAACCAAACGTGTGAAGCTGCAAGGTAGCAAATTCCACCTTTTAGCAAAAGGAAAAGTTCGACCAAAAATATAACGGACAATCCGAAACAGAACCAAATGTCATCACAGCAAAGGCAAATTGCAACCTAAAATTATCAATCACATACACCCATCTCTTCCAGCACAAACAAGAAATTCCACTTGCAAGGCTAACATAGACTTAACCGAAACATGACTGAATGCGCTATCCAACACAGCAGACACAAACAAGAAATTGCATAATCGAATGCACTAACCATCACAGTAAGAGGCAAATTTCAACCTAATATAATCATTTACATATGTTGACCGACCTCTTCCAATACCAAACAATAAGTTGCAAAAGTCTGGAAGATAACAAGACTAGGTAGCTCTGCAACTGATTAATCATATTTCATGTGACAAAACTTGAACAGGATATTTCATGCAAGGAACGGCAAAGCATCATAATCTAAGTTAACATGGAATATAACTTCACTGAACATGCAAAAGTACATTGGCAATGGATGATGCAATTGGAGAATTGCACATACAAAAGGTGGAATGGCAAAATGGCACACTTGGTTATCCGTGAGTTTGGTTTGGAACACATCTTAACATTGCAGGAACCTGAGATGCAGTCACCCTGGTAGAATTGCAGAACAAAAAGATTAGATGAGGATGTCACTGTCCTCCATGGCTTCCTAATGTCATTGTCGAGCGACTGTGAGCCATGTGCGTGATTCCTGTATCATCCTTGACAATTGTCTGTTACTCTGGGCTTGCCGTGTATTAACAGTGGAAGCCAGTACAAAGGGTTCCAATCGACCTGAGCCAGTAATAGTAGAAGCTAAATCAATTATAAGAATGTGGGAAGGTAATACAACACAGTAAAAGAGAGAAAGGAATGACAGTAACTAACGCATAGGACAGCTACAGATGATTTCCTTCTTCGATTTCTGGTTACCGCCAGGACAGTTGCTTGTAGGAAGATCTGCCTGTTTCCCAGCCTCCTTCAGGTTCCTTCCTCTTCAAACCCCCAGCAGGAACGGTATGCATACCCACCTGCTCTTCTGCGAACCCCTGGGATGTGGCGGATAAAAGTTGTCTTGATGCTAAGGTGGATCTCTCAAGTTTGCCTTCTGCATCTATATTCGCTGGGCCTGAATTTAGGTCGAGGCTTGGTGTGATCCATCTCCGAGGATTGTCAGACTCACTACCATTGCTTCCCTCTGGAAGACTAGCCAGGTGAGGCTTTCGATAATTGGATAAAACAGTCCCAGCAGGTCCAACGAGTGGTGAAGGCATGGCATGAAAACCTGAAGCAATACTAGGTGAAGAATCAGCATAGGTTGTTGACCCACCTGAAAAAGAAGTTGCTGGAAGTGGAAAATTATAACCATAGGTGAAGCCGGGATAAGGAAATGCTGCAGGAGTGAATCCCATTGGCAGAGATGATGAAATGACAGGACCTCTGTAAACATCACTGCCAAAGGGGCCACTAGGTGTCACTGGCCCCAAAGTTCTCTGGGCTCCAGAAGCTGCAACAATTGGGTAAAGCTGCTCTCTGTTGGACAAGAAAGATGGCATAGCTACGGCAGGGTAAGAACTACCAGGGGGGAACCATGATGATACACTTCCTAATTCATTAGTGTTCATTCTGATGTTACTAACTGGAAAAAGAAATGGCAAGCTACTAGCAGTTTTCATATTTTGGCTCCTGGTTAGAGATTCAGCAGAAATTTCATCTAGTCCTGGTCCATTATTTAAATCAAAATCCCTCAACATATTGGTTTCCCTATTAGGAAATTCTGCCAATGCAGGTGCTGCAGCCAAAAGTGGAACATCCTGTCGACAAGAGGTGCTTGAGAAGGACTGCCCATTTTCTGTTTCATCAATTCTATTTAAATCAAGATTAAGTCCCCCAAAAATCCGTGGAGGTATATTGAGATTGCTTTCTGTCCCCAGTCCAGTGCCTCTAGACTTGGAAGAGCTGCAAGTGGTCATGTCTTCCAGAACTCTTTCATCAGGTTCATTTAGATCAAAATCAAGTAGCGTATGGCACTGCTTTCCGGCAGAATTAGATGATGGCACCTCAGAAGTATTGTGTGTCATTTTCATAACTTTTCGTGGTTCTGCAGGCCGAAAGGCACTTGTAGCAGCAGAGCCTTTCCACCCGGCCTCACCCTTATTCTTCATTAAGTTTTCAGGTGGCAAAAAAGGCCCTTTGGCAGGTGCAGCAACTGTTATTTGAGCAGGTAAACCATTTGACATGAGAATTGTAAAAGGAGAGGGAATAGGCAAATGGGTGGTAGAGGGGCTAACGGTTGCAACTGAAACAGCAGCCTCAACTTGGTGTCCATCATCCCCAATGATGCCTTCATTCAAATCAAAGTCAAGCTTAGCTGACTCTGCTGCAGGTAAGACAGCAGATGAAGTCTCTGTAGGTGGTGAAAAATCCACATCAACGTCCTCTACAGCCCTGGATAACAACGAGCCTTCATGATTTAATCCATGCTTGATTTCTGGGGTCATGCAACTTGTTGGCTCTACCTGATTGGCTAATTCCACAGGCGCACTTTCTTGAGCCTCCTCCATCTTCGAATCATCATTACCTCCAGCAATGCCAGTAGAGCTTGTTGATTGCCTTGCTGATTCATCAAGTTTAGGCAGAAAAGAACTATTGTTCTCATGCTTACCATTTAATTCTGAGTCACTGCTCTCCATTTTATCGGACTTACAAGTTCTGGACTTATCTGATGAAATAGTTACTTTACTTTGTTGCATAGGTAGCTTCAGTTCATACGAGGTGGCAACCTCAGCCACCTCTTTAGGTGCAGTACATGACTGAGATTCCTCAACAACAAACTTTTCTGATTCTTCACTGGCTGAAGTAGCTAATGCAAGCCGATGCCCATCTCGGGTAGCAACTTCTGATGGGCACACATCTTTATCTATGTTTGGATGAGTGCAATCAGCAGGCTTGCTTTCATCTGCTGATGTGCTTCTTTCTTCAAGTTTGCAATCTGTGAACTGCTCTATGACTTCTCTATTAGTAGCCAGTTTTTCTTCCAGCTGAGAGGTTCCTTTATCATGTTTCACCGGATCAGCAGATTCAGACACAGAGAGAGTTCTTCCACCTCTTTCTTCTTCTATCTTTTTCTCAGAATTAATGCAAGAGTCTTCAGATTTATGGAAATTTGCAGCAGTATGAGATTGTTCACCTTGGCCACCTAGCAATTTATTTTCCTGCAATGTGGCAGTAGTTTCATTGTTTCCAGGAAAGATGGTCTCATTGGAGTATGAAGAATCCTTGTTTAAGTTGGAACCAGCACCTTTATCTTGCTTGCTGACATCTGTGGCAACAGCTTCATTATAGTAAACATGCCTCTGTGCAATATCACCATCACTTAACATTGATTTTGGACTATGGACAACATCCCCTTCACTTGACAATTTCAACTTGACCTCTGTTGATACATCATCCAACGCAGGTGAAGTTCCATGCGAGACATTAGGGGAATGCAGGTCAGATTTGGAGATTTCTCCAGCTGCCACACTAGCAAGTAAATTCATCCCATTATCATCTTCAGTGGCTATAGGTGTACTAGGTTCAGAATACCTAATGCAACTTTCAATTAAGGCATTTATAGAACGAAAAGAACTTCTTGTCCTGGGTTCAGTTGAGGAAATTCCCTTCTCATTTCCAGATGATGAGCACATAGCTTTTGCAGACTCTACATCCTTACCAGTTTCCTTGGCACTCTTGAGGTGTGATTCGTCGGCAACAGGTGATTTGAGACCTCCAGATCCAACTGGCTGATCATTGGCATCATTGCTCTGCCGTGATTCTTTATTGGATTCTCTGGAAATATTAGACCAATGAGTTTCACTCCTTGATTTCACCTTACGATAACCTTGCTCATGTTTGTCTGAGACACATGGAGATGATGCTCCACTGCCTGTAATCGTGGAATCCTCAATTGAACCCCCAGTTGCACTTCTTTCAGGGCTTCGAACATGGCTAGGCAACTTTACAATAAGCCTTTGCTTATTTCCATGCTCTGATATGGGCATATCAATTGACTTTTCACTAAATATACCTGTTTGTGATGATTTTTCCTGTGTTTTAGCCCTACCAAGAGAACCAGATTTACTTAGATGAATTTCTTTCTGTGCCCCAGATATAGATGTTCCAGAAACCCCATTGCCTGATCTTCGATGATGAGATGAACTCCCAGCAGCCTTAGCAAAATTTACAGAACCAGGACTTGAACTTCTTGCGTGTTCCTTCTGCGAACTTCCCACTGTCTTAGTATGATCACTTGAATATGTCTGGCTATTGTTCTGGGATTGACTAGAACTACTGCTCTTCTCCTCCTTTGCAGCAACTGATGGCACATCTGTACTCCCAGTGTTAGCAGCAGCTTTGCAAGATGAGTCCTTCAAACCAACACCAGAAGATATTCCTAAAGTTGATCCAACTTTCAAGGAGCCCTGTGTCAATGAAGATGACTTTACAGTAGCATCTGAATGGCCAGACTTGAAAGATGGTGTTTTAGATGATGAAAACTGGCTAACATGAGTCTTTGTAGGCACCTCAGTTACAACAGTGCGCCGATTCCCTGCATGGGAAGCATCAGAAGAACCTGGTTTGACTTGCCAAACAGGTTGGTTTGATGTCACAAATTTTGCATCATTGATCTTCGTCATTTCTGCATCAACCCGTTTCTTCCATGTGTCAATAAGACCCCTAGCTTTCTTCTGTATCTCAAGGTTTTTATGGCTCCGTAAATTATTGACAGATTTACCAATATTGCAAGTCTGCAGAGCATTAAGGTTCACTGGCAATTTTGCAAGGGCACGGAGCAGAGACAAGAGTAGTTCTTCAATTGTTTTATCACTTTCTTTGGGACTAACACCATCACTGGTCTTAGATTTGTGAACTTCCTGAAGCCATTCATCCAAGATCAATAGGCCTCGAAGCTGAACGAACCTAATAAGGCAATCATACCGATCAGTAGCTGTGATGACATCAGCAACTAGTGTCCGCACAGTTACATTCATTGTCTTCTCGGTTTTATCAAGATGCATGAGATTCACCAATTTCTCCACTCCTTCAGAGCTTACAAGTCCGCCTTTATCTGTAATTTTGACTATCTCTGCCTTTACCATATTCTCTGTTTTAAAGCTAAAAGAATCATCGTCTGGTTTAGAGGAGCAGTCGCTCTTGATGAGCTCTGTACCATGATCAATTCTATCCTTCCTCTTCCCCTTTGAGTGAGAATGGAGAGATGATCCAGTAGTTCGTACACTATCAGAGCCAGTTTTCAGCTGAGTGCTTGTCAGACTATCAATTGGTTTAGGTGACCTTCCACCAGATTGTATTCCTGCATGCATTTCTGGTCGTGTTTTGCCCAAAAGCTGGTCTACTTCCTCTCTGAGATTCCTAAGATGATGAGGCAACAATTACCAGTCAGACTAGACAATACAACAAAAGAGGAAAAACAACTAATGGTGCAGAGAGAAGGAATATCAGAATGGCACAAAACTCACATTGCTATTCTCTCGATCAGTTAACCACAACAAACACATGTTAGTAATGTCATATACTTAATATACAAATGAAGATATCCGAATGCCAGCTCAATGTCTATTGTGATGGGGATCCATAGAAAAAAGATTTATGCAATTTTTTTGGAAGACATAAGAATCGTGTCCTTGTTGGATGCATAAAACTCTCATTTGAAGCAGCTTTAAGCAATTAAACTTATGCAAGCTTTGTCTCAGCAACAAATAACATGTAACTTAAAGTGATCTTCTTCGCTTGCAAGAAACCAAGGTATTATTTAAACAATAGGTGGTTCACTTCTTCCTTGGATAAGAGCATGATCACCTATTCAAATTTCCCGTCTATCCTGCAAGGAAAGAACTTGAAAAAATTAAGATGAGTTATGTGGCACAAAAGAATAGATGGATATTAGTTATGAAACATACCTACATAAATTAAGCCATCACTAATTAAAGCAGTCAAACTATTTCCTATTTCACAATTCAAGATCTGAATTACAGATCAGAGGCAACTGTGTCTAAAATATGTATGGAAATTAAAAATAAAACTGCTACCAAACAGAGTTCTAGTGATTACAGGGAGAAACATTCACTACTTATGTAGCACAATTTCTGTCGAAAATCATAGGTCAAATTGAACACACCTCTTTCCCGAACTCCAAACATAAATACTCCAATAAATCCTTATATATGTTCATTCACAAACTTAAAAAATATAGTTTTCTTCCTTAAAATGAATAAAGGTATACATATTGATGGCCAGATGTAATGGAAGTATAAGGAAAGAAATAATACAAGCAACAAAACTATATTGAACATTGTAAGCAGCCATCATGATAAATTTTATCCAAACAGTATCCTACCCAAATGGAATTCTAGCTAAAGTCCATCCCAACGTTAGAAAAGAAACAAAACCATAAAAATTTCAGCAAGTTTACTCTCACGACTAAAAGATCAAGTATGAGGCAACATGATTACCAGACTCCATTAATTAGGCCCGAGTGTTCATCCCAGAGCAATCATCATGACGGCTGATTTCAGTTACAGAAATCGAACAACCATTCTAAATATAAAACATGCCAAATTTCTCAAAAATTCCACGGTAACCACAGCTCTAAAAAATAGCCGAATAAGGGGGGGAATGATGAAGATCAACAGCACAACAACAATACAGCAACAATCAAAACAAAAATTAAAAATTTTCCCATAAAGCACTCACACAACAGACGGCACGGATCAAGAAACACAAAGGAAGAAAAAAAATCATCTTCAGCACCGACCATCGCCGGGAAGGAGAGAATATGTGCACCGAGTCAAACTCTACAACGAACCTCTGGACACCGGGACGGAATTCAGATCCGACCTCTGCGCGCCCCTCTACTGGCGGGATCCTCGATACAGGCTCGAGAGGAGAAACCCTAATTCAGCTCGTACGGGAATCCAACCCCGAAGCAGAAGGAGAGATCGGAAACAAGGATCGGACACAAGAAACTGGAGGAAAATCTACGTGTTGCGAAATGGAACGTACCAGGAACGGCAATTGTGTCGAGGGTTTCGCGATCTGACGACAGTGACGAAAGGGGAGCACTTTGGGCAACGGGAGAAGTGGAAAGAAAAAGAGCGAAGAATAGAGAGATCGAAAAGAAGATGACTCCGTGCCGTTTTGTTGGATGGTAACGGCCGGTACCAGAGGAGGTGTGCCCGTCAAGCGTCCGGGTCTGCAACACCCGACCCGCTAAATTGGACCCGGCCCGATCCAAAATTCGGGTTCTCTTCTAGGGGTAAATCAGATTCACCCTCACGATGGGCAAATTGTTATTTTTCAAAATCCAGAGGGCAAACTGTAAAAGACCAAACACCGAGCAGCAAACTGAATTTTTTTATCAAAATAAAATAATATAAAATATCAAAAAGATTAATCACTTTTACGCTTCTCTTCTCAATTTTGTGGCAGAGCTACCAAACAATACGTATATTTTTCTTAGGTAAATTGGAGAAAAGTCCCTAAATGAAAGTCGGACTTTGCATGCAATCCCCGTGTTAGAACTTGTATGTTTCCGGTACCCAACCAAACTATTTTGTTAGTTTCAACTCCCTCTCCCTGGTGAAATGACCATTATGTCCTCAATGCATGTATAACGCCTGCTCCCGGCGCATTACTCTCCCCCCGTCTTTCACTCTGTCTTCCCTTGCTCCCAACCCTTCGGCGACGCACATCGACTCCGCTACTCCAAGTCATCGACGACGCATCCCCGACCTCGAGAGAGGCAGAACCCTACACTCGCCGTCGAAGTTGACGGTAAAGACGAGAGAGGCAGAACGCGGCCGGTAAAAACATCTTAAACCCTTGAATCTTCTGTAAGAAAAAACTTTTTTGCCCTAGATGTAAACTAATTTGCTATTTAGTTGCAAAAAATCAAAATTTGAGTTCGTGAGTGTTTTATTTCATGGGTTTTTGCGATTTTGTGAGGTTGAGGTTCAATAAAATTAGGTTTAGGTATTCTCATTGCAATTTTAAGAATGAGTTTGTATTGCATCTCCTTCAATTCAAGGAATGTGAGGTATGTTTACATTTTATTGTGATTATGAATAAACTGATTAGTGTACTCAATTTAAACAGTTTGATGGCCAAAATCTATAGGGTTGTACTTTAGGCTATGAATTGTGTAAAATTTATTGTGATTATGAGTAAACTGATTAGTGTACTCAATTTAAACAGTTTGATGGCCAAAATCGGTAGGGTTGTACTTTAGGCTATGAATTGTGTAAATTTTATTATGATTATGAGTAAACTGATTAGTGTACTCAATTTAAACAGTTTGATGACCAAAATCTGTAGGGTTGTACTTTAGGCTATGAATTGTGTAAAATTTATTGTGATTATCAATAAACTGAGTAGTGTACTCAATTTAAACAGTTTGATGGCCAAAATTTGTAGGGTTGTACTTTAGGCTATGAATTGTGTAAATTTTATTGTGATTATGAGTAAACTGATTAGTGTACTCAATTTAAATAGTTTGATGGTCAAAATCTGTAGGGTTATTTACTTGAATGGTTAGATTGCTCCTCACTTATAATGTGTTATGAAAATATTATGGTTTCTAAATTTATTTTGCAATTGGTATTGTGTTATGATTTGATTATGAAATTTATTCCAATGTAATTTCTCTACAACTTAGTTGACAAAGGTTTTTGTTTAGTTCTCTTGGAGAAATGGAATCTGCATGTGGATCTTCAAATTTTTCATTTCTAGGGAGTTGCAAGTATAAAGAAGAGCTATATATGATTTCAATTTTGAACGGTTTCAGTCTAATGGA
>JBBPFQ010865536.1:0-12104 GCA_037974815.1 Kaempferia elegans
TGTCAGATAAGAAAAGTCCCGATGTTACCCCAGGCACAGTAAGTCCTGAGGTCACCTCGGGCACGGTAAGTCCCGATGTCACCTCGGGCACGGTAAGTCCCGAGGTCACCTTGGGTGAACGATAATGAGAAACCCCTAAGTACAAGTGCGAGCCCCCTTTATGGAGGGCTCGCATCTTTCTCCCCGGGGAATTCTGGTAATATTTAATGATAAAAAGGGGGGAGAGATCCTATTATTTATGAAAATATTGTCAGTTATTTAATACTAAATAATTGAAAAGGCAGTTGAGGAAAGAAATATTCTTTTCCCTTTATGACACGATCTTAATGGCAGAAACAGCTGTCAGCACACGTGTTATGTTACCAAGTCAACCCTAATCATGGGGGAGAGGAGCACGTGCCGCCTATAAAAAGAACAGGAAACCCTAGGTAAGGGGCTATCAAAGTTTTCCTTCTCGCATCATACTTCATTCTCTTTTTGACTTGAGCGTCGGAGGGGTTTCCACCGGAATTCTTCCGGTGGGTTCCTTTAACGCTCATGTTGATCTCGTAGGCTTTCTTTCTTCCTCCTCCTCAGCGTCCACCTCATCGTCTTCAGTTGCTCCCTCGACTCCGGCCCTCCACGTAGTTCCTCACCGGAACAATTATGTATGCATGAGCCTGATATGATCCTAAATCAGGTCCAAATTAGACCTGATATTATCCCATATCAGGTCCAAGTTAGGCCTGATATGATCCATATCATGTCTAATATGGAAGTTTTATCGATTCTTCTTTAAATGCAATGTACCACCTCTGAGAATTCAAAATAAACAATGGATACCAGATTTATACTCCTAGCAACCTTAGAAATCTATAGGAACTGAAATGAGTGTAATTGGAACTCTCTAGGTTGGCTTGCGTCCATTTCAATTTCTGTAGATTCCTGAAATTGCAAGGAGTTTAAATATGCTATCCATTGTTTATTTTGACTTATTAGGAGCTATAAAAAAAGTAATAAAGATGAATCAGTGAAAATCTCTATGCATGTGCCTGATATGCGATCATATCAGATCCACGTTGGCCCTGATATGAAACCATATCAGACCTAACGATTTGATATGACTCAATGCAAAGAAAGAGAAAGAAAAAAAAAGAGAAGAAATATAAAAGAATTTACAGTAAAGAGAGAGAAAATAGAAATAAAAAAAAGATAAAAAGTCAGAGTTGGCAGAATGGGTAAAATAGAAAGATCATATATTTGAGTATATCTTTTAGTAAATATAAAAATAATATAAGTGTTTTGATCAATTTATAAATCTATGTGTGTGGTAAAAATCTGTTAGAAAATCTGACTTGTTATAAAAATAAGAGCTCCTAGTTTAAATCATTAGTATATGTCTGCGGTATTTGAATTATTTGTCGTATTCTGTCAGATGGATCCGTACCTTCCGAAGTTACATTGATAAAAACTTTCGGACCAGACTGGTATCGTTAGATTAGTCGGATCGAACAAACTCAATACACAAATAAATATTATATAAAAAAACATTTCTTAAATACGCGAATGGAAACGTCCGAAGTAACTGAGGGGTTAAATGGAATTTCTCCTGGTAGAGGGATGACCTTTCCGCATCTGAAACCTCGAGGCTCCACTTGCCCGCCGTG
Organism: Kaempferia elegans; assembly: GCA_037974815.1. Lineage (NCBI taxonomy): Eukaryota > Viridiplantae > Streptophyta > Magnoliopsida > Zingiberales > Zingiberaceae > Kaempferia > Kaempferia elegans. Next base: position 1,647 of record JBBPFQ010865536.1, read on the forward strand.
ATGGAGGATCCACCGCCGTCCGCCGCATCGTCGGAGCCAGCACCAGTTGCAGCAGCATCTGCTCCTAGTGAAGCTTTGCACTCCAATCTGTCGTCTTCCCCAAATCCTTCACAGCCACCACCCTCTACGGCTCCTTCTCCATCGATCGTCGCCCCTTCCACCTCCCAAAACCCTCCCCAGCCTCAATCTCAGTCGATTCCTCCGTCCCAATCACACCAGCCTATTCAGCAGCATCCGAGGCCGCCTGTCCTCCGGAATCGCCCCCAATCCTCTTTCCCTCACTTCGACCACCAACTCCCTTCTCCTGCTACTACGTCCATTTCCTCCTCCACCTCCTCCACTGCTCCATCTGTTTCTGCTTCGTCATCAGCGCCAACAGCTTCATCACAAAGGGCCGGGCTCGCCATTGGGGTTCCAGCTCATAGCCCTCACATAAGGGCCCATGAGTCTTCCGCAGCATCCTATCCCACGTTCGGTGCCTCTTCGTCCTTCACTCAGCCGTTCAGTGCGTTGCCACGCATGCCTGAGCAGTCCCCAACTGCTAATGCCCAGGTATACCTTCCATTTTGTCTTCTACTTTATTCTAGGGTTTTGCCTTCCACTTTCTTCTGCAATGACATTCAGCTATCATTTTCAACCTGTTGTGTGCCTTTGGATGTATTGATGGTTACTCAGAAGATTTTGTTCTTATGATCTAAATTAGCTTCTTTTATGTACAAGAAAATAGTATATATATTTTTGTATGTATTCTGATTTTCAGCCCAATTGCCTTTTCAGGTTAGGCAACCAATTCAAGGGATTCAGAATATTGGAATGATTGGCTCTCTTAGTACAAGTTCTCAGATTCGGCCAATTGGAGCTGTTGGCCCTCCACAGCAGAGATTTATTCAACCAACATCTAGAGGGCCAGCATTTTCAGTGAATCAAGTAGGTGGAGAATTTACTTAGTTGAACAAATGAATCCATTGGGTATCCCTTTCGCAATAATCCTTTGTGTACCATTTGATCTTAACCAAGAGATTCCTTTGTTTGAGTTGGAATGTTTTGTTGGGTTGTCGTTGTTGTTAAAAGAATTTCTTTTGTGATTTGTTAGCGAATGCCACACAATTGATTACAAACTTCATGCGCCAAGTGCTTAGCACCTATGCGGTTCCTATGTTGGGTCTGTTCGCCAAGGACAACCCTTTGCTTCATAGGTACTTGACTTCTCCTAGGCAGACTTTGTGGCTTAAGCAATGGTTTAGATTGAACTCCATCTGCACATGGGAGTGAAAATTGTTTGGCCAAATCACAATTTTGCTTACGACAATTTACAATGAAGAAATATGTGACATCGGATGTGGGATAATTATCATACAGCCTGATCTGGATAAGTTTCAATATTTTTGATTATCATTTGATTCCATCTTATGTAAAATTTTCTCCTTAGTTGAAAGTATTTACTCTACTACGTTCCATCGACTACCGGTTCTCTTTTCCTAAGATTTTAGTTTGGTACAGAAATTCCAAAGTTCTAATTTGATGAGGGGTCCTTCTGTCATTTCCTCGAGTTCCATGCCCTCGCAATCTCAACAGCCATTATCCTCACAAGGAAAACAAATGCCAGCTACCTTGGCACCTTCATCATCATTCAGGCCCCAGATGAAACAACAAACAATTCAGCAGAGACCAAACTTGCCTAACTCCAATACTTCTCAGCAAATGGTAGCACCACAGCAGCAGCAACAACAACAGCTTCAACAACACAAACAGCATCAACAAATGCCACAGCAAATGCAACAGCCACATCAGCAGCCACAACAATTCCTCCAACATCATGCTTCATCACGCCAACCACAAGAGCACTATAGTCAGCAAAACCTACAGTTGAGGAATCAACAGCAACTGCAACAAGCTGCAAGGCCAATTAGACCAGCCTCTAGTAAGGCAAATCTGCCAACATTGGTGCAAACTAATCCTGTGCAGTCAGGATCTATCAATGCAGTTATTGATACAGATGCTGCAGAATCTGGAAATCAAATTCTCAGCAAGAGAAGCATCCGTGAGTTGGTTAACCAGGTATTTTGACAACATTTAGGTTAGGTCAATGGCTTTTATTATTGGAGATTTCCCCCCTTTTCCTTCATCCCTCGTAATGAATACCTTCTTTTGCATCAGTTGTATTCTGTACTCTTGTAGTATTTATTGACAGGGGCCTCCTTAGTAGAGCCATGGGGAACTCTTATCTGCTGCAAAAGCCTTTAGTTTGCGATAGCTGTGGCTTATTCATGATTCACGTCCACTGACTTTGTAATAACCTTTCCACAGATTGATCCATCAGAAAAGTTGGATTCTGAAGTTGAAGACATTCTTGTTGACATTGGTGAAGATTTCATAGAATCTGTGAGTTACTACTTTGACCACGAGACTATTTTTTTTAGTTATGTAAATATGGCTATAAAAAATTCAAAAAATAGCAATTCTACTTTTCTTTCTTAGAAATATACTTTGTACTTCAATTTGTATTCCTAAATGTTTTATTGTGATCCGGCTGCCTATGAGAATACAGAATCAACTTTTGTTGATTATTTATTAAGGTTCATACACAATACTTCTCTTGCCATCTCTTTTTTTGTTGGAACATACAAAAGATGAGTTATGACATGAGAATATTTGAAAAATATGGCAGGTTGATTTCTTTTGATGTTTATTTGTATTATTTAGGTGAGATCTGAACTTAATGTTGAAATTCTATTCCTTGATTTTAGTATGATAGGACTATTTTTTGTCCCTTCAATGGCTCATCAAATGCTAGCTGTTCTGCAAAATCATTATTAAAATGTAGACCCCACCTTGATGAAAGAAGATGCTCTATAAGTAACTGAGTGGTTTAAGGAAAAACATGCAAATTTTGTTGGTCATGACTGATGACTCAAAAAGGCATCGACACTAAGCAAAACATTAAATCTTGATAGTTTAGACCTACATCAGAATTTGGGCCACCAAAAGATACCTCTACTTGCATCTGCACAGAAAGAATGGTGGAACCTCGTGTACTGGCCTAATTGGTAAGCATGACAACACAGACTTGATGTGTTTATTCTATCCTTTTTTAAGTGAACACATCCATCAGAATGGGTGTATGTTGTTTAGCAAGTTGGCTTGCTACTTCAGATATTAGTCAATACCAATGCTCATCACTGGTCATTGCAGATTTGTACATGAATTAAATTGTGAATAAATCAAATAAACATTAATCTTTCTGAACTGTCTTTCTTTCTTCATTATATATATATATATTGGCTTGTGATTTGGTTTCTTAAGCAGATAACCACCTTTGCTTGTTCTTTGGCTAAACATCGAAAATCTTCTACATTGGAAGCAAAAGACATACTCCTCCATGTAGGTGAGCAACCTAGGGAGTTTATGTAGCTTGTTTCTTTGAATTCCACAAGTTTCCTCCCCCCTTTCTCAAATTCACATTTTCTTGTGTAGAAAGAAATTGGAACATTACACTGCCGGGTTTTGGTGGAGATGAGATCAAGTGTTATAAAAAACAGGTATGCTAATAACATATTTATGAGATTAAGGGTGATGTTATGATATTTGTGTCATCTTTGCATATCTCAAATATGTTAAATTTGCAAAATCTTGCTTAGTGAGATTGAGAAAATATCAGACATTTTGTCTTTGAAACTGCAATATGAATCTCCAAATGAATACCAAGTTTGATATGCTAATTCCATCATGCTCAACTATTCAAATGTCATGATATTATATTCCTGAAAACATGGTTAGGAGATTGAAATAACTAACATTTTGTTATATTATTTTCAAATAAGGAATATAGACTGAATGTACTTATACTTTCTTGGTCATGTCCTCTTAGTTTGTTTTCACAAATGTTATGTCATAATCAAAGACTTGCTTAGGGATGTGAGATAAATCCATTAACATCTATCCTACACTCCAATCTGTTAGTCTTTCTTTTACTTCTTTGGAACAATCCATTTTTAGATACTTGATTGCCCCTTATGAGAGAAATAGATGTGAGAGAAAGCAATGACTATTTCGACATACATGACTGCCTTGTGAGAAATTAATGTGAGAGAAGGTAATGGCTACTTGATACAACAATACATTGAACCCTCAAATTGCATAAAAATTTGGACGATGTAGCATGAAGATGGTCAAATATAAAGAAATTAGTCACTCTAATACCACGTAGTGTAGCATAAGTAACTATGATACCAAGTTGATGTAGCACGAGAATGTTCAATACTAAATTGATATAATACCAAATTAAACTCTTAATTCACACAAAAAATTAGGACAAAATTAATCAACCAAAGGATTACTATTTTAACACAGAGAAAAGAATCTTTCTTACAAAGAGATTAATTAATGTGAAATTTTATTAACTAAAACTGAATAATATATATACAATACTTTTGCAGACTCAATATCAACCAAATTAAGAAAGAAATACCATTAGTTGGGAACACAATAATCTTAATAAACTCTTACTACAACAAATGATACACATTACTTTACTACCAAATTAAAAAAAATACTGAATCTTCAACACCTAAAGTAAGACAATACCCAAACCAATTCAAAATTCATATAGATCCATTTTCTTGTTTGCATTACTATGGTGTTGGAAAAAGACAGCCTAGTAGGATGGAGAAATATTGTGATAATAAAAAGAACTCTGTTTAATCAATCTAACAAGTCATTCATTGGTTGACAAAACAGTGTCTACTGCAAGAGGTCAAGAGTTCCTTTCACCAGGGACTCAGGTTCATATGTGAATTTCTAGTATGATTAGAGCATTGAGGTAGTGTATATGTGGAGGAAAGAGAGCCAAACTGGAGATGGAGGGATGAGGATTAGTTTTCTACTTGCATGAAAATAAAGAAATAATGGAACTAAGGTGGATCCCTTTAGCCTATCTTTTACTCCAAAAATGATCTGTCTGATGGATTACATGGAGAGAAAGAGGGAAAAAATAAATGGACAATATTTCTTTTGTTTATCACTAGTTGTCGATCACCATTACTGCCCAACATCTGTCTACTGCAAGATCATCACCAGTTGCCACCAATCATTGACGGATTATTGTTAACCAGTGGAGGATTTGAAGCTGTTGGCCATCATTAAAACAAGGCCAGTCCATGACGGTTGCAGGATCTGGTTGGTGAACAACTGCCCCCCATTGTTGGACCATGGTTGGACTATTGTTTGCCATTCCCAAACCATGGATGGACCACCACTGGACCAACACCACCCCATGGTCAAACCATGGCAGGTAGTTGGGTTTTCATCGGATCATGGTCAGATGTCAACCACCGCCATCTCCTTTCTAAATGGAGTGGAAAGGTTGAATAAAAAGGTTGGAGATGAAAATTTTAATTTCCTCTCCTCCCCTTCACATAGACAACTATTGGTCACAGCTCTCCCTTGTCTCCTCACCCATTAGGACATGGACTGATGGTCCTTATCCATGGTTAGGATAGCACATTAAAATTTTCCTGGAACATTAGCCTTTCTATTTCTTTTTTATATTATACTTTATTGTTTATCTTTTACACTTAAGAAGCTTATCCTAAATATTTGATTTTGATTTCAGATCATTAATGATATTCACAAGGAGAGGCTTGCTGTGGTATGCATTCTTTCTATGCATATTTTCTTGTTAAACCTTATATTCTCCTAAATATTATCGCATTGTTACACTCAATGATTCTTAAAGTTCCTAGATAATTTGATGACTTTTCCCCCATACCTAGATATTAGTTATTCTTCACATAGTACAATATAGAACAGAAAGGCACAATTTCTTACAAGCAACACCAATTACATGTGATGCCTTTAGTACCAATTCATCAATACTACATCAAATAGTGCATCATCATGTTGCTTATTAAGTATGTTCCATTTCTTGAAAATTTTTGTTTTGCTGTTGAATTATATTGCTCATCTTTCTTGATGGTCTTCATGATTTTGAGTGAGTAAAATATTATATATTGCACGCTAGCCAAACTTGGCTACCACGATTCAACTAATATTAGCTAATCCTTCCATGTGGCTAATTGGATTATTTGGTTAACAATGGTTTTAAATAAAGAACATAAAATGACCAGAAAATAGAATGAAAATGGATTTTCAAATTCTTCTCCCTTGTCCCTTTACGATCCTCCATCTTTATTCTACTTTTGAATTTGACACAACTACAATCCCACATCATTGGATGGTTGTTTCCTTATTGAAATAATTTCAAATCAACTTTAGCCTGTTTGAGTTGTCTTTTCATACAATGCAAATGAAAAAAATGGATAAATCCATTTCTGCTATCTATGAGCTTAATGGAATTGCATGCCTTTGTTAGTGTTCTTCAAGATAACATCCAAAATTTTAATATTGTGAAGTATTATTGATGCTTGAATGAATATATGATCTCTTTCGTAAACCATACATGAACGAATCTCTACCATGCATAAAATAAAAACAATAATAATTTTTAAAAATTGTTAAATAATTCTAAATTTTGAACACTTGATTTTGTTTACATTATTATTCTTCTCTTTCAAGAAGAATTCAACTCTTGACGAATTGTCTCCATCTTTTTATGATAGACTCTTCTAACAAATGAGCAAAACTTATATTACTTGCATTTCATTTTAGTCCTTGAGAAATTGAGCATTAGCTTAATCATCTTCTTCTTTATGCTATGAGTTATTACAAGATGGAAACTTAATTTCCATATCAATTATATTCAATGTTTAGAATTGATTAGGTTCATGATAAGATTGCTTGTAGAGGGCTGCTCGGTGCATGAAGCTCCTGCCATATAAGTCTAGGGAAGGATTCATTGTACGCAACCTTACTTTTTTATTTTTTGTAAGAGGTTGTTTCCCATGATAAGATTGCTAATATGATAAAATATTTTTAAAAATGTCTACATCGTTGCCACATAACCATATAAAGCATATGTTATCTAGATATACAATTAAAAGAAGAAAAAAAATTTTATTTGGTTTATTTGAGCCAATCCAAAATGAAGCAAATTAATATCCTATTTGATAGTTTATAATTTTATAAAATATAAGTGCTAACTCAAACACTTGTTTTATAAATAATATGCACTCTCTCTATATAAACTATTTTAAGTCTTAATTAAGTTGGATATACGCCTCAAGCATAATATCAATAGAAGAAAAATATATATGACTTCTAAAATTAAGTGGTGGAAGATAAATGATGGAAAATAAAATATATTTACGGAGAAGGTAGAAGGACAAGTATTATATGAAATATATGACGACTCTAGTATGACATAGGATAAGATGATCTTAAAGTTGAAAAAAGTAACTAAGAATATATTCGGTAAGTCAAAGGGATATGCATTACCAAGTAAGAAATCTTGGCATAAGAATGAGAAAGTAAGAGAAATGAAGGAAAAAACAAGCTGCTTATAATAAATTATATATTTGTAAGAACGAGGAAAACTTAAATAAATATATATAATAGCCAAGAAAAATGCTTAGAAATTAGTGAATGAAGCAAATAATGAAACTTTTTAACGGTTATTTCGAAAATTTGATACAAAAGAAGGGGAAAGAGAAGAATAACTAAAGTGAGAGAAAGGAAGACCAAAGATCTTAGCCAAATAAAATATATTAAAGATAAATGCAATAGGGTATTGGCAAACAACAACAATTAAACTTTATCCCACTAGGTGTGGTCGGCTATGTGGATTCTTTTACGCCATTGAGCTCTATCTCCTACTATATTATCATCTATACTTAAATAAATTTTATCTTGTTTTATTGCTGTTAACCAAACTTTTTTGGGCTTTCTCTTTCTCGTTTGATATGCGTGTTTGTCATAGTTTTACATCGCCTAACTGGAGCGTTTATTGGTCGTGTAAGTACATGTCCGTACCATCTTAAACGCATTTCTCGGAGTTTTTGCTCAATAGATGCAACTCTGACTTTCTCTCTAATAATCTCATTTATTATTTTGTCTATCCTCGTATGTCCACACATCCACCTTAACATCCTTATCTTTGCAACTTTCATCTTTTGCTCATGTGCTCGAATCATAACTCAACATTCAACTCCATATAACATAACAGGTCTAATTACGATTTTGTAGAACTTTCCTTTAAGTTTTAAAGGTACTTTACGATTATATAAAACACTCGTCGCTCTTCTCCATTTCAACTATCCTGCTTGTATTCTATGTAAGACATCTCTCACCATCTCTCCATTGTTTTGTAAAAATAATTTTAAATATTTAAAGCTCTCAGTTTCGGATAATTCGTTATCTCCTATCTTAATAATTGTCTTATTACGTCTAATATTGCTAAACTTAAATTCCATATATTTTATCTTTATTCTACTAAGCATAAAATCTCTCTTCTCGTGCTTTCTGTAAGATTCTAGTTTAATATTTACTCTTTTATTTGTTTTATCTACCAAAATAATATTATTTGCTAACAACATGCACCACGGTACTGTGCCTTGAATGTGTGCAGTGAACTTATTCATAATTAGTGTAAAAAGATAGAGACTCAGAGTTGATTCTTGATGTATTCCTATCTTTTCGAGAATTCTCCATATAATTTCTTAAGTTTTTTCTAAGTCAATGAATACTATGTGTAGATTTTATTTTTGCTCCCGATTTTTTTTAATTAGTTGTCTAATAAGATATATAGCTTCTATTGTCTATCTTAATCTTTTTTTTCCCAAAGTTTCATGGTATGACTCATTAGTTTAATACCCCTATAGTTTGCACAATTTGTATATCTCCCTTGTTCTTATATAAGGGAACTAGAGTACTTATCCTCCATTGATCATACATTTTTTTCATTTTCAATATCATATTAAATAATTTTGTAAGCTATTCAATACCTTGTTTCCCATGCACTTCCATACCTCTATCGAAATATTATCTGGTCCAACAGTTTTTCTATTGTGCATCTCATTGAAACCTTGTTTTACTTCTGAAGTTTAAATTTTACGATAAAAATTTAATTTTTTTATTCATTTGACTTACTTTAATTACCTAAGTTAAGTTGGTCACGTAAACCATCATTAAAAATTGATGAAAATACCTTTTCTAATGTTCTTATACTTCTCCATTGTTTACTAGTACCCTGTTATATTCATATTTAATATATTTTATTTGGCTAAGATCTCTTGTTTTCTTTTGTTGCACTTTAGCTATTTTATAAATGCTTCTTTACCCTACTTTTGTATTTAATTTTTGATATAATCGTTCGAAAGTTACATTCTTTACTTCATTTATTACTTTCTTAGCCTCTTTATTGATTATTGTATAATTTTTAAATTTTCTTCATTCTTATAAATATATAATTCCTTATAAATAGTTTGTTTTTCTTTCATTTTCTCTTGTATTTTCTCATTCTATCACTAAGATTCCTTAGTACTTTATGTTCGTTTGACTCATCGAGTACACTCTTAATTACTATTTTCAATTTTGATACTATCTTATCCCATGTAGTATTAGAGTCACCGTATATTTCACCTAATGCTTGTATTCTTACGTTCTCCTTAAATATATTTTGCTCCCATTCTTTAACTTTATTACTTAATTTTAGGAGTTATATATATTTTCTTTATATTGATATGAGACGTATATCTAACATTTCTAATCTATGTTGGGTAGTTAAGCTTTCTCTAGGATGACTTTGCAATTTTTACAAATCTTTCTATCCCTCTTCATAAATATAAGAAAGTCAATTTGGATTTATTATTCCTACTGTTGAATGTAACTAAGTGTTTTTCTTTTTTCTTAAAAAATGTATTAGCTAATATAAGATCATATGTTACGACAAAATCTAATATAATTTTTTCATTTCTTGTTCCAAACTCATAACTCTATGTACCTCTTATATTTATCATTTTTCATTCTGATATTCCCATTTTAGACCACCTTCTGTTAAAATTATTTCATTTGACAAAATATTTTGTAATACTTCATCTAAGTCCTTCCAAAATTTTGATTTAGTAGTTTCATCTAATCCTACTTCCGGTGCATATACACTAATTACATTCATAGTTTCATTCATCACTCTTATCTTAAGGAATATAATTCTCTCCCCTTTTCTAATTACTTTTATAACTTCATCCTGTAAAGAACTATCTACAATAATATCCACTCTCTTTCTTATTTAACTCTTTCCCGTATACTATAACTTGAAATTCGAGTTTTCTATCATCTTTGCCTTCTCGCCTATTTATTTTGTCTCTTGTACACAAAATATTAATTATTCTCCTAATTATCGTGTTTACTACCTCTATTGATTTACTAGTGAGGTTTCCTTTTCTATTTCCAAATCTTAGACTATTAGTTTTCCTATCATATTTATTCTTATCTAACCTATGGTGTGAGAACTTTTACCTATTTAACACTACAATATGTTGGTTCCCAAGGTAGTTTTGATGTGAT
>JBBPFQ010865852.1:0-12101 GCA_037974815.1 Kaempferia elegans
TATAGACACTCCGACGCTCAAGTTAACCGAGTAGTGGAGAGAAAATGAAGAATAGTAGACAATGGATGTAGAAAGTGTAGCGTTATCCTGTGTACATGTGTATGTAGGTGGAGACCCCTTTATATAATGTTGCTTTTCTTCTCCGCACGAATATTGATGCACTACTAAAATAGTACCGATCAACCTATCCCACTGATACTGATCAATCAATTATGCACAAAGAGTAGTAGAAGCTCCGGCCATACTAGTGACTCAAAGAATATTTCAATAGTTCCCTAACGATGGTTACACAAAATAACAAGGAATATTGAGCTTTTGGGTTGACGGATCACACTCTAACGATGGGCTGACCGAGTTCCTTTTGTGGTCCGATCAGTCATCTCTCTTGGATAGATGCGATCAGTTGCGGGAAGTTGATTATCTTAAGGACTTAGACATCGAATTGAACAAGAACTCGGTCAGACAAGAAACTGGCTGGGCCATATGTTCACAAATATGAGCAGAGCATATGTTCACAAATCTGAGCAGACTCAATTTTTAATTCAATTTTTAATTGAGCTTGGCAGATTCAAGGTTTCACAGAGTTAGCAAAACTCAGGATCCTATTGGATAGTAAATCTGATAGGAGGAACTGTTCAACCGAACTATGCGATCAGGTTAGCCCCTAAACATTGACCCCTTCCTTAACTTTGATCATCATATTAACAAATCTTCTTAGCTTCCATCATATTCACCGTATCATCAACTATGCATATGGAAACAAACAAGACCTTATATCTGTCATGCAAAGAGCTATTGCTATAAAATAAAATAAAATAAAATAAAATAAAATAAAAATCTATATATCCAATTTAAGGTGGCGATTCAATCCATTATTCAAAATGTTATTTGTTCTCCGTTCCAAACAACACTTCAACCTTAATAGCAAATAAAATCCCAATTTTTTTTATAGCAATTAAAAAATATTTGGTTTATAATTTGGTTCGATGAAACTCGAACTCACTAAGAATTACATTTTTTTAAAATAAATTTTTATTCGCGTAAAATATCTCTTTAAAATAAAATTTATTATTTGTACGGATTCGTAAAAATAAGAATTTGACCAAATTAATCGCACAAAGTTATTAATAGTTAATACGAGTAAATAAAGAAACATTTTTGGAAGGATTTAAAATTTTCAATATTTTTTAACGATTCCAGTTCCAAAATTTTCAAATTTAACGGGTTTAGAGTAACAAATTTGTTAAATTATAAATTTGAGCGTGAATGATATATTTTCTCTCTTTCCTTTTCACTAAAAAAACCTTTTCGCCTATTTGGGTCTCCTCTCCGACCGCCGCTTCCTCGACATCGTCTTCCGCTTCGTCGGTGTGGCCTGTGGAAAGCGTTCGTGCAGGTTTGCTCGCCGGTGCGCCGGTACCCTGCAGCAGCGACCTCCTCGTTCTCTCTACCTCTGTCCCGATATTTACGGTTACTTCCACCTGTTCGTATCCCCCTCATCGACGCGCTGCACCGCGGCGCAACGTTCTTTTGCTTACGCCCTCGGGGTTTTGTAAAATACAACGTCGCCTCCGTCCGGTTCGTCGTCGGCGCTTCCTAAGAACCGAGCAGCACTGCCCCACCACTGGCAACAGTTGAAGCTACCATATTGAAGACGGGAACCTCGGGGAGGACAATCCACCGGTTCTCGACCCCGAGGCCCGTGTATTTGGTAGAGCCCGAGGTACCGCCAAGGTTCTTCCGTGCAAGTATTCCCTGACGGTTCTCCGTGGGCGGCCTACTCATTCCCTGTTTTCTTTTTCAGCGCTTTAAGAAATCAACAGCTTATTTCCTGCTCCTGTTTTCAGGTATGAGCAATGGCTTCTCATTGGCAGGCTAGCCCTCTGATTGCTTCGCCATCTTATCCAAACTCCATTGCTTGGTCAAGTGAGAACTTGGTGGCTATTGCTTCTGGTCACATTATTACGATATTGGTAGGCTCGTATATATATTCTTTCTGTCGTATTAATTATAAATTTATTATGCTGGCAATAGTTTCCTTCCAGTCGAAGGAAAGGAGGTGGATGCAGTTTTTAATTATAAACGCATTGTTTGTTTTTTTTTCTAGAATCCTGCTTTGCTTGTTGGCCCAAGAGGAATGATCACTCTCCAACCCAGCATTCCGTTTAAAATAGGGATTGTTAAAAGAGAAGGTAAGTTTTGTTAAAAATCTTTTATCTTCCATGTGTTTTTCTTCAACAAGATTTTCAAGTTGAGATTCCTTTTTTATAATTTTCTGAATCATGAATCTTAACAAATCATGGATTTCCATCATGTAAAATATTTTTAGAAGATCTTGGCTTATTTGGAACATGTTTTACAACTTAAAATATAAAAAGTTATTATATTCTATCACAGTTTAAAATGTCATTTCTTGCTAGGATTTCAATTTTCTGTCGAGATGGTACAGGAAACACATATCAGAGCGTGTAGAGATGGGTTTAAATAAGTTTTAGTCCTTTAGCTTATTACTTACTAAAATAAGTCCATACAAGTATATAGTCAATTAAAATTAACATGTTGTACCTATATTCGATCTTTTCAACATTTAATAAAATATGCCAAAATTTGATCCTCTTCACTTAGATTCATTACTTTTAAAAACATGACTATATTAGTTTTTGATAGTTGAATTTGAAATGTATTTTGTTCAATTTTTTACTTCAACTGCGTGTCAAAATGAATTTAGATAAAAATTTTATTTTTCTTTTGCTTAACTTGTTACTTTTAACTACAAGGTCATAGGAATTAGATAACCATTTGAATTAAATTTTAGTAAACTAATTATAAAAAATATAAGAAACATTAGTTGAATTCATTCAAATTCATCTCATCGTGTTTCAACGTTCGTCGATGCATGCCGAATGTTTGCATGCTACATACTGGCATGAGTTGCATAGTCAACATGGGAGATAATACCACTACCAATTAATTTCTCATTTTAATTTAGTAGAATTGTATATATTTTGGTCATGTCACCTGACCCAATACGAATATCAAATCATGTGTTTTATTTTGTTGCTTAAATGATAAATAGAAAATGTCTTTCAAGATTCATTTTGAAAAAAGTTTAATATTGTAATCTCATCTTGATTAAAACTTACAAAATATCTTTTCATTTTATCAAAAATTGAAATGGAAATATCTTTTCTGCCTCAACACGACAAAATATCTCATCTTGATTCAAACTTTACCACTCCCATTGATTTTGAGTTTGTGTGCAAGTCATTGAATTTGAAATATCACCCTCTGCAACCCTCCGCTTCTACCATGTTGTAAAAGATTTATCTTTTCCTTTCTCATTGTGATTCTTGGGTCTAAATTTTGATCTATTGATTTTAACATAATGGGTTGAGCTTAATTTTATAGATCTTACTTAATATCTGATCGACCTTCTCTTTTCAGAATCAGTGAAATATTAGTTATATTGAACTATATGAATTATTTTTTTTAAAGTTTTGATTTATATACTACTAGTATCATTTATAATCTAATTGTATTTAATAATCTGAGACACACCATGAATTGAATTATTTATGCCATAAAATGTAGAAAGCCATCAAATGTGGAATTGATGTTGATGTGTTCCATTGACTTGTAGAAAGTTGTGAAGTGCATATCTCTATTGCAGCTCATCATCAAACAATATACTTGACTTGTGGTTGGTAGCTCATTATATTTGGTATATTATTTGTTAAACATCAGTTGCTTCCCTTATCTTTAAATATATTTCTAAATTATTTCATTGAGGATTATACATACTGGAAGTTACTTCTTTAAGTTAGCATTTTATTCATGCAATTATGTTCAGTGGCTGGAAGAGTTCTGCAGTTGGCACTCATAATCGGACCAAATGGCTAATTGAGTTCATAAGATATTTCATCAACGAACTATTTTCAAGAATCATTTCAAAAAGTGTCCATGTTATGATGGAGGGGATCCATTTGATCCTATTGCATAAACATCTAGTCATGTGTTCACTTATCATACATGAGCTATGTGGTTACTGATGGTACATAACCTAGCTGCACTTATAAAATCCTCAAAGCACTTATAAAAACCTTAATGATATGGTTGTGAGCTCTTTTGTAATGTAGTCTCCTGACAAACGAAGATTTTGAGGTTTTTTTTATTGCAGACCTTTTGGCTCCCTGTTTGTTCACCACTTGCATATCACGGGATACCCGTCCATGTGCTCGGTCCATCTCATGGTCTCAACCTGGGTTTGCTTCTAATTCAGGGTAGGTCTTACTTTGACCTTGTATCTATCTCTCCAAAGTAACACCAATCATCTAACTTTTCTTTTAATTATACACTGTGAAGCAGAGCTACATCCAATTACTTTTCTCCTTCAGTGTTTTTAGATTTTAATGCATGTCATTAGTTAATTTTGAATCATCTGCAGATGCTTGTTAGCTGTCTGCACTACTGATGGCCGTGTAAAGCTGTATCGACCACCATCCTGTGAATTTAAAGCTGAATGGGTTGAGGTAAGCAACTCTAGTAAAATCCTGCATTGGTTTAGACCTGCTGAACACCATTCCCAGTATTTTGAACTGAGATTTGATTCCAATTGCTGAACATGCGATTCTACTTTGAGTTTCTGTTTCTTTTCTTGACAAGTCATTTCAAAATAGATCATCCTGTATAAGAACGAACCATCTTCATTTTTGAAGGGTTTTTTGGATTTTGAGAAAATTGATAAATGCATTGCCCAAGTTAATATATCTGACACTTATTTTCTGTGGTACTCTATGTTCGAGGCCCAATATTATAGTTGGTTTTGTGAATTGTGGCATTTTCTGATGTTTGATACTTCCGGTTCTAATTTATGTAGGTTGTTGATATATCCAACTTGCTATGTGATTACCTTACAAAGACAAATTTTGGTGAACCAAATTTGCCTACATCATTTTCTGAAGTGAGTTCCTAGCATCTGTTAAGTCTGACATGAAATGTTTTTTTTCTTTGTGATATTTGACCTAACGTGTATTGGGCTATTTTAGTTACCTCTTGCAGTCTTGCAGCCACATAATGCTATACTTCCTCAGAAAGAAACAATCGAGAGCACCAAATTGGGGAAAAGGCGTATCAAGTCCCAAGGTCTAAGTTCCAGCAAAGATCCTGTATGCAAAAGGTATATCCTAGTCAGCTGTAGTCAAATCCTCAGTTTTTCTGCAAGATGTGCTTCTGTCTCTCAATTTTCCTTTCCTTTTATTTGTATATGTTGATTGGTAATAACTTGACAAATATTGCATGAATGTATTTGCTGCTATGTGTTTTTTTTTACACTTTTAAATTCCCTTGTCTTATTTGGAAAATTTGCTACTTTCAGAAGTGAGAGAATTAAAAAGGAAATATCACAAAGAATGGAACTCACCCATGGTACAAATGGAGGGAGCTCACAGAAACATGAACTGCTCAAATGGGAAGATACAACAGCTGCCAATGAAGCTATTGCTTATAATAACAATCTTGTTAATGCTCATTCCAACATAAATCAAGTTTCTTCAAATGAGGTTATTAGACAGTCATTTTCTTGGTCAATTCATGAAGGGACTAATTAACTGTTTTATTGTAGCAAACATCAATTACCAATATTTGGTGTGTAACATCAATTTGCAGGTTGTTGGTGTCAACTCCAAGAGTGCTATGGTGGTTAGTGCTCAAGTTTCTCCAATATCGAAAAGTCTACTTGCATCAGACATGGAAATTAGCCTGCCCCTGATTAGCCCAGAGCAGTATGCTTCTCGTAGTGCATTGATGTCGTCCCTTATTGTATCTTGGTCCCCAGTATTACAGTCATCTCAAGTCCAGCCCGACTCTTACAACAAATGTGTGATACTTGCTGTAGGTGGAAAGTCTGGTAATATCTCTTTTTGGAAACTTAGTCAACCAGAATGCTACACCATTGAGCATGACAGAGTATTTGTTGATCCAATGCTCATTGGACTTTTTCCGGCGCATAACTCCTGGATCACCACAATAACTTGGGGATTGTTTGCATCATGTTCCTCAATTTCCCAGTTAATATTGGTCACTGGGGGTTCTGATGGCAGGTGATTTTACTTGGTGATACTTGAACATTGCTGTCTTCTTTTTATTTATTTATTTTTGTCTATTTGTTTCACTTTGCTACACAAACAGTCATCCATTCTTATGATATACTCTAGAAGTGCATATACTGGAATCCAAATTGGCAACCAAGACAAAATGAGATGTATATGTTGATTGCAATTCACATTTGCTAAGTTGTATAGTTGCACACAATAATGGATCCATTTTTTACTCTCTGAATTTTTTTTCTTTGATTGATTGGAAATGGAATCTAACTGTGATGGTAAAGTAATTTTCCTTCTGTTATCAATTCAATGTTACCAGATGGTCAAAGGTTTTGGCTACTGTGAATGTCATTCACATCTCTCTTTCTCTTAGTTGACTTTGCATTTCATGATATTTAGAAAAACTTGGGTTTTTTTTTTCTGGCAGGTTGTCTATGAATGTAAGTTTGACTATTTGCCTACCAATAAATGTATCAGGATGAATCTTGTTAAGGGTTATGCTATGCTGATCTTTCTGTGATAGTGTTCTTGGAAACATGCCATTTTTAGTCTGAGCTTATATTCAAATTTCTAAATCAAATTTAAAAAAAAAATGATTAGGGTTTAAGTACTTTAGAGGAGTGGAGTAGAAATTAGAAACAATAATTTAGGGCTTACATAGTGGGTGGCAGCGACAGAAAGGGAGGTGGGTGATGTCAAAGAGGCAACGCGAGGCGTGTAGGATGAGAGCCAAGCAAAAAAAGATTAGGGTTTAGAGTTTAAAAGGCCACAACCCAATTCATTTTTGTTAATTATTTTTGAATTAGTCCTAAAAAATTTTATGTTTTTCAATTAGCTCCTAAAATTTTTAAATATTGGTAATTTTGCCCAAACGTATCCTAGCCGTGTCCAAAACGTATTCACCTGGTCAAACCTCAAAAAAGTCCATAACACATTTTTGGTCATATCCGATACGCATATTTGCGTATCGTATCAGTGTCATATCCGTGCCCGATACTTCAAAAAAAAATGGAGTATTCATGCTACATAGGTCTGTATTTATCGGGTACATATTGGCTTTGTATATTTTGTGATGATAGTTTATGCTATTCCTTGTGTTGTGTGCTAGCTATTGGTTTTACAATTTGTTTCCTTTATTGCATAAGTTTTGTATGAATGGTTGGGTTAATTAACAACTGAAATGAATGCTAGAAAGTAGCACTAAATTAAATAAAATATTGAAGTTTTCTAGGTTTGGTTATTGAATGGTGTTTCATTTCCAACTGCTTTATTCATGAAAATGCACCATCTCATCTGCCTACCCCATGGTCAGTGAATTAGTTATGGGTTAGTTGTTCTTATTAATTTGCTATAAATGTATGTTTAACAACATGAAAAATAAGAAATTTTTTGTTTAATGCAAGTAATATTCGTTTGAGTATTTCCTTCATGAGTATGTGGCATCTATTTTCTTCTGCACTATACATTGTTTACAACTTCATCAACAATCTGTATGAGCTGAAGTAATTTATTTTTCTTTAGTGTAAAGATATGGTCAGCTCATATTGAAGACCTGGTCAATTCCTCGGAGGTCAATACTTCTCCATTTTCCTTAATAAACGAGGTAAAAATATCCATCTAGATTTCAATTTTCCAGCTCATCTTGTAAACTTCATTCACCATTTTATTACTCATTTTTCTTTTAGTTGACTGTATCTCTGCCTGTCCCAATTTCCCTAATTTCTGTGGCTGTGCCAAAACAATGTCAAGGAACAATTGTTTTAGCAATTGGGAAAGGTTCTGGAACGCTTGAAGTCTGGATATGCCATGACTTATGCAGAAAACTCAAAAGTGTTGGTTCTTATAACGCTCATGACCAAGTGGTATATGAGTATATCTACTGAGTTCATGTATATTAATTAAAGTTTTAGTTGGAAAATGACAAACTTTTACTAACAGGTGACAGGTCTAGCTTGGGCATATGATGGTTGTTGTTTATACAGTTGCAGCCAGGTACTTTTGTCCACTTTCTAACATTCCAAATCAAATAATTGAGCAATATAATTTAGATCTCATCTATTTGATACACATACGAGACTACAAACATATTTTTAAAGAGACATCTGATATTTGAAAATAATCCTGTATTCATATTCCGAGTTCAATCGATTTATGCCTTCTCCAGATTAGTTGATCATTTTTCCGAGCTTAATATTTACTTAAAGAGGGTGATATCTCTACTTAAATGACAAAATATGCATTTGTGTGATTCCATTATTTTCCATTGACTTCTGTGTAAAGCTACTTTATTAACATACAGTAGGTTTGTAGAGTCAAGCCATACTGGATTTGTACATATTAATTGCTAATCTTGAAGAAATGAGCCGCCTATCCTTAACTTCTCCTAAGTGAGAGTGATGTGGTTTTCTGATCAGAGCAGGCATAGTTAATTCAAATGCTTTAACGTTTAGCGTTGCAGTTATTTGACTATTTTATGAAACTTTCTTGTTGCTCCATTTTCATCTAACAAAATCCTTATTTATTATGTAGACCATCCCTTTAATTCTTGATAAATGATACTTTTTTTAACTCTGAAGCTGCTTAGATCATGTCTTTCCAGGCTTAGAAATGAGAACTCACACCAATATTTTCTTTATTGTACCATAAATATGAAGTTTATTTAGATCTACTGTATTATTATAGAGATAAAGCCTCTGGTACCCCATGTATAATTCGGGCATATACTGCTTACCAATTTGATGTTCATTTTGATATATCTATTTAAAAATACTAGAGCGCCTAGGCGCTCTAGGTGCTAAGCACCAGTCAAACGCCCGACTGACGCCTAGCGCTTTTTGCACCATTGATTCCTAGAGGTGTTAGTTTGTCACTTTGGGATCATGGTCAACACTAATTTCTAGATGATGATGATAGATTCCTAGAAGACGTGTTAATCTGTCACTTTGGGATCATGAGCTGGAACTGCATATGACATGAGAGATTTTTTCTGTATATTATGAGCACCATTTCTTTATTCATGACAAGAATTTATTTACATTCAATAAGGTAAACAAGATACAGATAGGTTGACTTCTTTACTGATGATCCATTAATCAAGTTACTGGATCTGTTTATTTAATCATAAGAGGGGCATGAAGAATGATAAGAGCAACCTGCGGATGATAAAATCAAACTTAAACAAAGAAAAGTGTGGAAAACAAAGACTTACTTGCCCCTTAAGAATAGAAAATAGCTTTAAATGTTGGGTCAGACGTTGTAGTTTGATCCGTTTAATAGTGATGGAATCACGCAACTCTGTGATAGTTTTCCATGCATTAGGGATAATTTTCTGGAAATACCAAACATAAGCATTAGGCAATAGATCATCACCAAATTTCGTTGACATGGAAGAGAGAATCAAAATCTTGAGATCACAAATGAAATAACAAAACTTTTTTGTGCAAACAAAAAGAATGAGAACGGTGTAACTAAATGTGACCAAACACATACAACCAATATAAATCAAAGTTAGTAGGCTAAATAAAATCAATGCTATATCTAAGCTATAGTATCGATTTTATTTTCTTACGACACTATCCATTTGTTTTAACATTATACAAAACACTGACCTTGAATACAATTTCATTGTCATTAGATGATTACATGCAATACCTTTCCTTTTGGACTGGAGGGTTATAGCAGTTGTAGAGATTTTAATTATCATTTTTTGATCTTAACCATGTAGGAAAGTATCTTTTGCATCGTCTTTTTTCTTATTCCCAAAATACCATTAATACACTTCATTTTTTTGTCCTTGATAATGAAATAAAATATCAAAGTAAACTAGGAAAAGGAAGAATAGCAATTCATCTAGCTACTTAAGTTGTATAAATAGGTTCATGCCATTTAACCCAGGCAATAAAATCCTTAAAACCAGCAGTCATGTTATATTTGATATAAATCCTTTGCATTGTCAATCTCCTGATATATTTGAACAGAACAATCTTAACCTGCCTTGCCATGCACATAAAATGAAATCTAAAGATGTGTGGGCCTTCCTCATTCAATTCTTTTAAACCTTGAAATTTGTAAATGACTATTAATCAGATCAATTGAGAACATTTGGTTTTCCCAAAAGAAAACATCGGCAATAAATTAGGAGGCAAAGAAATTGAAATTTGGTAGTCTTGGCTACTGAAATATCAATTTTGAGCTGTAATTTCAATACACTAATTAGGTACTGCTATTCTATAAGCATAATTTTTTCCTTCTAAAATATATAGATGTCAATGCTTGGAAATTTGTGCAATAGCCAAATCTGACAGCATTACATGAGTAGGCAAGACTGATTTTTTGGGACAGTTTCAACTCAAGATTCAAGATGCTTGTATGCGTCCCAAACTTACTCTTATTGGAAGAGAAGTTTAGTTCTAACTCAATACACAAAATAAAATAGAATTTCTTATAAATAAGTAAAATACAGTGAATGGAAACACCAACGATGCAGCAAAGGGACAAGCAAACACAATTTTGAGCCAAAGCAAACTACTTAGTGGAGTAACCAACTTAAGAGGTCAAACCACATTCCTCCCATACCGTGCTGGAAAAAAGACACAAAAAGGGAAGGAACCAAGATAAACTACCTAAACTACTGAAAATAATGGATGTTTTGTAATAGATCAACATGTTACCTCTACAGTTAGTTTCTCCACTAGAAGTGCAGTATCAGACCTGGCATTAACAAATCGCCACTGTAAATGCCGGTTATCAAACAACCTCAATGAGTGAGCCTCCTCAATCCGATTTTCCCCTTTCTTTGCTCTCCGCACTTCAGCAGCAAAGCTTATGATTGAAGGTGCATTGCCTGGGTGACTTAGCTGGGAGGTACCCAATGAAGCATTACTTCTTGTCCGAAGAGCAGTTAAACTCCTCGTTGCTGAAGCAGCAAGCTTACTTGGAGAAGGAGTTCTCATGGGTCGGAGCGGTGAAGAAGCTGACCTTGGAGAAGACAAAGAGCCATCCACCGACGGTTTCTTTATTAGACTCAATTTTTGCTGTCCCGCAGACCTTGAATCTGGTGAAGATACTGGAGAGTATGGTTCAGGATGTCTACCCGTCCTACCGCTTGTCTCCTGGCAAAACCTTGCTGGCACACTGATCCAACTGGGAGACACCTTTGCCTGGCAGGACAATTTGGATTCGCGAAACCCTGAACTGCTCCCAGAGGCGAAGCTATCCGTATCGAATGAAACTGAGACATCAATCCCATCCAACGACGCCCTCCTCGCACATTCATCAAACATCCTTGATCGCTGGAGCAACCTGAAGGTAGCCAAGCTCGGTTCTTTCTTGTCAGACGAACAATTCAACACATCAACCAACGAACTAGACGGTTGGACTCTAGTGGATGGCCATCTATGATGGTTTTCAAAGGGCTTCGAGTTCTCCAAATGATCGCCACTCTTCCTTGGAGCAGCGGCACTGGCACTAGATCGCCGCCGCTCAGGCGTGGGCTTTCTGGTAGGGCTCGGGGACGCGGTCTTAGCGCGGCTGGTCTGGTAGAAGAACGACTCCCCTTGGAACGACACAGAGAGACTCCGGGTTGTCATGCAGAGGGCACGGTTTGCAGAAGAAGAGGGCTCCGGTGTGGCCGGCCTTGAAGCGGCACGAGGCGTCGCAGGCCGAGCCCGATCCACGGAGTGGGATCGCTTCTGCGATGCGGATTGAGGCAATGTCCGCGGCGTCGAGGGCCGCGCAGCCAGGAGCGGCGACGGGGAGCGCCACGCGCTCGACGAAGAGCCCGAAGAAGAGAACGAAGTAACGGTTGAGAACGAAGAGGCGGGACCGCAGGACGAGAGATACCGAGACTCGATCTCCTTCGCCCGAGTCCACCTCCCGGTGGCAGCGCCGGCATTGCCCTTCTCGGAAGGAATCAGCGGCGAGCGGCGAGGGATGAGGGGATCTCCCCGATTCGGAGAGGCCGAGCCGCTCTCACGCATGTGCGGAGGATTCCGAGACGCG